>CM039132.1:33387641-33512254 GCA_022036555.1 Microstegium vimineum
CTTACTAACCAAATCTATGCTATTAACCCTTAGGCTACAAACAAGGTGATCTTGATATGAGCGATTAGAGAAGATTGCGACTGTAGTCTCGTTCTAGTCTAAGCAAGATATGAGCTATTATTCTATTGGGGAGAACCCTCGAGATAAGAGACACCTCAGAGGATGCTTAGCACGCGGCCTATAAACCCTACCAGTCCTTCTAACGGGATTGTGGGTTCCAAAGGTATCTACGGAACTGTCACTTTCCGAGCTACTACCAGAGATCCAGCTAGACAGGGGATATCTATGAGTATCCTAGCCCAAACACCACGTTTACGCTAGAGACGATTACCCTACCCTCTACGCGAAGAGAATAAAGTAAACTCACAGACCAAAGAATAATAAAACAGAGAACTTACTAGAATTAGAAGTCGAAATACCAAAGAAATTCTAGGAGCAAGTCTCGGGTTAGGAGACTTGTTCTCGTCGATACAAACTGGAGAAGAGACACCGACAGGCCGGGCTTCCTCCAATCCACACCTCCACTCTAACTCTCTCAATCTAGAAGAGTAAACTCTAATCTCACATAGAAACTAAGGATAGTTTCTCTTGAATGCTAAGCCCTAGAGAATAGATCCATAAGGGATCCTCTCTGGCGAATCCTCTCTGTAAAATATGCAAATGAATAATGGATTGCCTTTAGCCAGGGGGCAGGGGTCCTCCTTATATAGACCCTCAAATGATCGTCAGTCGTCGGATCAAACCGACCTTAATGGAGTGTTTAGATTGAACCTCAAAGGCGGTGGAACCCTAATCCATGAGGCAGAGCCTCATTGGCTCTGGGCCCAGGGCAGTCGCCCTAGGGGGGAGGGCGCCTGCCCCACTCTGCTGATAGGTGGGTCCCTCCTTCCTGAGGAGTGGTTCTGGAGTCTTCTAGATTAGTATTTTTCGTACGGAGGTGTTATGTGTCTATGTAATCCTTACTTGTGGGCCTCTTTTGCTCTTTTTCAGTTGTCTCCCTGCAGAAACAGATAAACACCAAAACTCGTGGAATTCTATCAGTTAAAACCCTATGTCTAGGTGGTGTGTTGCAAATATATCCTTTCTTCTCCTTAGTTGACACTTAGAATTGATACTTAAGAGGTGTCAATAGTGGTTTCATTTAGATCCTTTTCCTTGTTTAGTTGACGGTTAAAATTGGTACTTAAGGACTGTCAACAACTTCCCCAAGCTTACCTTTTGCTCGTCCCTGAGCAAAGATGAACTCAATGATGGATCAGGAGTTGCTACAATACTTTCACGCCTTAAAGGTACACATACGTTCAAACAAGAATTCTCCTCCGGATTAGAGTAAACTATTCTGACTTTCAAACTTATCCATATTACCTTTAACCATGGGGCTTATAGCCATCACTTGGGTCTTGAGTAATTGAAAAGTAGAATGATCAAGCCAAGTACTATGTCTCAAGCTCTTCACTTTACCTTCATCCTAGAGTTTTGCAAAGTTTTCAAAATAAAACTCAAAGTCTCTTTTGTATGACCCTCTCAAGTCTCTCAATATGTGGTATTTTTGGATCCTCACCAAGGCAACAATGGTGTTATGCCTTCTCTCAGAATATTATTCGGAACAAGCAAAGTAACAATGTGTCTTCTCTCTCTCTCACCCTATAACTAATAGACAATATATGGAGTTCATAGGTGGGGAGAAACATCACTTACATACTTGCAAAGCATATGTTGTAAAGTCAAACAATGGATCCAAAAGAAACAGGGCATACAATCAAATCAAGGTGTGCATGTGTATGGGATATATGGTGGATGTATGAGGGTGGATATGTGGTGGATATATAATGGTGTGTGGTGGATATATGAGGGTGTATGATGGAAACCTAATTCTATTCTACTCCTTGAATACATATATACATACATTTCTCTTTTGGAACTTGGAATTTTTTAGAGAACTTGGGCTTGATTTTTTTTCACTTTTTTTCTTTTTTTTCTTTTTTCGGAGAGGTGGGCATCTAAGTACCCATTGTTTTGATAGGACACATGTCCATGTTTTACTCTCTTTATTTATTATTATATTTTTTTCACAACCCCAAGTCTCTTTCTATAATAACACTTTTGAGAGATGATAACAAGGAAATCTTTGGAGCAGTTACATTTGTGGTAATGAAATATTTGGATAGGTGGAGAACTGGGATATTTTTGGTTACTTGCTCCCAAGGCAGGAGTAGAGCATTTTTCTGGTGGATCTAAATGGCATATATGTGGATGCGTACTTCCAGGATAGAAGTAGCATATATGAGTGGAGTGTACGTGATCTTGATTTTAAAAGCATGACAAGTCTCTAAGGGTCAACAAAGCTTGACAAAACTCAATGCAAATACAAGTAGTAAATATGATAGTGAATGTTTTCCTAATCTACCAGGCATGTATATATGGATGTGGTAGGAATTCAAGCTCTCGTCATACAGAGACTCATCATGTAATATTTTTAATTTTCAAAAGATAAATTCTCCAGAACTCTAGTATTGCTAGGAACAAGATAAATAGCAGCTCAGACTTTTTCATATCATACCTATCAACTACCTTGGCTTAGCTCAAGCATTTGCAACCCACAAATTTCAGGTTCAGAGTAAACAATATGTCAAAACAGTTATGTCTAAAAACTCGGGAGAATTCAAGGTTGAAAACTAGGTACTTGAAAGGAATTACGGCAGAGCAACTATTCATCATTTCCATATAGAGATAAACATTCATGGAGCATATGGGAGTAGAGAGAAGTCTTTTTGTTCTTTTTATCATATTTAGAGAATTTTTTTTAATTGCAAGCAAAGATAAGCAAGAAAATGCATGAATGTAAATGCTAGAATTAAACACTTACCTTAGTGAGGGAGGGAGCCTCCCCCAAGCATATCCTTTGCTCAATAGTGTGGTGGTTGATATGGATGTTGTTGCCACCACATCCTCCATCACTGGATTTCTTCTTCTTGAAGTGCTTGGAGTTGTTCGGTGTTTTGTTGGACTATACCTGTTGTCACACCACGCTCAACGCGAAGCTTGCTTATGGCATTGGTGAGATTGTCCATTTGTTGCCTCCCCTCACGATGCTCCCTATCTCGTGGGGACGAGAAGGATGCTCGTGGTCTTTGAGGACCTGGTGGTCGAGGAGGCATGCCACTGGAAGTGTCCATGGCATCGGAAGTTGCGTCGTCTTCCTCCTCACCAACAACTCCTCGGGAAGGACCACCTTGCTCAAAATGAGCAAACCGTGGTTCCTCATGTGCTCTCCTGCTGGAACCTGCAACACCTCTTTGCCCATGTCCTTGATCTAAATCAAGGGTTAGTTGGCGGGTCCTATACAACCAACGTTTCTCATTTGGTAGAGGAACCTTAGTTGTATGGCCATGATAAATCATTTTGAGGCCACCTCTTGGACCTCTTTTGAGCATTTGAGCATGTATAAGATATTCTTCAGAGTTTTTCATTTTATTATTAGCAACTTCTAAACATACCTATTATTATTACTAAATAGAAAACTCTCTTAAGGATAAAGTAGACAATGACAAATCCATAGATAAACAATGTCGAAGTTGTTAGTTTTGTGATTTGTAATTATTTAGGTGTGAACCTTCATGTGCTCACATTTTTTTGAATTAATTTATGTAACTAATGTCTAAGTAAAATTAAACCTAAGTGGGTAAGGATACTTACCTGGATACATGGGGGTGCTTTCCCCAAGCTGGATGTTGACATAGTCATTCATTTAGACAGTGTAGACTTACTTCACTTCTCTGAGACTTCAAAGATGATAGTTGATGTAGTTATATTTCTTAAAGTAGATGAAGTTATCTAATCCTGTCTAGTCTTTCCAAATCCTACTAAACTAAAATAGACAACAAAGCTCATGGAACAGATTAAGCATTAGCGGTAAACCATTTATTCCTTGATTGTCTAGAGCCTTGCAGAATTCTTCTATTAATATATTTTTAGATTTTTCAATTTTATATGCAAATGACTAATGCAATATATTTTTTATTGCCTCCATAGTAAGTAGTTGGAAGACTTATTCACGTGGGTTTAAAGGTTTTTGTTTTTGTAATGTAGTGCAATAATATAGATATGCTATGATTAAGATGATTATGCAATGGATTATACTAAGAATGATATATATAAATATAACTAAAAATATTTATGGAAATTAAATATGCTAGAGTGCAACTAATGCAATGCAGATAACTTACCGAGTTTACCTTCCAGCTGAGGTTTGGAGATTTAGGTCCGTCGAACCGGACCTCTCTTCTGGTTCAAATGTCTTAAGGAGCATGGTCCACTCCTGATGAATATTTGAATGTTTGCTCTTCTTGTGTTGGTGTTTCTGATGGAGTCTCTTTCCTCTTTCACACTTCCTTAGTCTGAGAATTTGTTTCTTCTTTCCTCTGTAGCAGGTGATACATCCTCTGTTGGTGGTACGACTTCTTTCTCTAGAGAACTCTTACCTTTATTATTGAATTGATCTTCATATCTTGTTAATTCTCCCAGATAGTCTGTCCATCCATCCTTGGTGGCTTGTTTCTTCTCTTCAGGAAATTGGAAGTGGATGATTTCATGGAGATGATTGAACTAGTGGTGTTGAGGAAAGATCTTTCTCGAATGAGCTGGACTTCATCTTCATCTCCCATATCTTGAACCATGAAGTTGGTGAGAACATAGTGATCTATCATGTTGACCATAACATCTTTTGCTATTCCCTCTCAGACATTATATTGATGCTTGATCCAATATCGCAGAATATCTTGTAGAATGTACTTTCCTTGATCTTGCAATCAATGGTAGGTACTCCTGGATCATCTAGCTTAGTGAGGTAATGGTGATAGAAGGAGGTGATCAAACCCTAAATCGATAGTGTTAATAATCCACACAGAGTCTTCTCTTGGCTGTTGAGATTTATTCTTCTTATTATATTGTTGATGTTGTTCTTCCTTGTAGCTGTAGTTATATCCTCATAGGTGTACGACGTCTGAGGATCAGTAGGAACCTTGAGTATAGGGTTCTTGGAAGTGAACTTCTCCTTCCCATCCTTGATTGTGAAACATATCTTGGCACTCCCCCTATTTCTTCAACCTCAAAGTCTGCTGATACAAATGAGTGTCCAACTCCTATGAAACTATCTTCAAGAACTCCCTTGGGATAGCATAGTGTCTAATCTGCAAGTTGGCATGATGTTGACACTTGCTCCAAGGTCACAGACCACTTCTTCAAAAGTGTAAGCTCCAATGGAGATTGGAATGACAGGTCTCCCTGGATCTCCTTTCTTCATTAGTAGGGTGTCATCCACCCATGCTCTTGATGGCATGGTGAAGAAGTGTCCTGCTCAAAGAAACAAGGCAGAGATCAAGTGCATGGGCTCTGCTGGTGGAAAAACACTAACAGAACCAAAAGTTTATTCATTCATCTCTAACCTAAATATATTTGAGCAAGAATGAGTTGTATTTTATTTAGCCATGACATGAGTGATCAGTCCAGAGGATGAGCATGAATGTACCATTTCATAAACACTTGGCATATTAGATTGCTTTAACACATGGAAAGATTATCTAATTTATTTTTACATGATTGAGATTATCATCTTCCAAGGCTGGATGTGCAACATTTTAGATGGTTAAGACTGTGAGATTAAGAAGTGGTACTAGGATTAAACTTTTAAAGAACTAACATATTGAGTTAATCAGGTTGGATCAAATAAAGTTGCAGCTTCAAACATGTTTAGATCTTTATTTATGTGAATACCAGAATCAAAGAAAAACTTTTAGAGTGGTGATTACTTACCTTTACCTTTGTCATTGAAGAATGCTGGCGTCGTAACCCTCATGGAAGCTTCCCTTGATCAACTGGTTGTGCATTAACGACTTGTCTTCTTGTTCCACTCCTCTCTCATCCTTGTTCTTCTCATCTTGAAATTTTTGTTGATCTTGTCTTGAAGTTTTGTCCACCCTCTTCCATGGATTGAGTGGCTTGATTGTAGATTTTGTTCTTTGTCACTTGTCTTCTTCTTGCTCCATGATGAATTAGCCGCATCTCTCTTGTGAGGGTTGTTGAAGTTCATGTGTCTATCTCTAGTGTGAGTTCATTTCAGGACTTCCCAAGTTTGATATTGAAAGTTTTCCTCCAAGGGTTAGTCTAACAAAATATCCAATATCTACTCTAGTATATTATCCGTTCAAAAATCAACCTAGACACCACGTCTAATTTGATTTAGGAGGACATTTTAAACTAAGCACTATACTTAAATTAAAAAGCCTTTAGAAGTAATATCCAAATACCTTTAAACTAAGCACCATGCATAATTTAAAAGGTGTATGAATATACTTCAAAACCTAAACATATACTATAGCAGAAAAAGGTAGCATGAAAGTATTATAGAGATTTACTCAAGTGACGATGAAAGAGCATGATTAGCAATTTAGTAGTTTGAGCATGCCTTAAAGGTAGGTACAAATAATATGATGTAGCAACATGGAAAAAGGTGTTTTTACGATGGGTTATCCCCCAAGCTTGAATTTTGCAAAAAACAAGATTGGATGAATGAAATTCAATGTTGCACAATAATTGGTTGGACATACCTTATGCTTATCATTCCTTCATTCTTTTTGCTCTATACCTGGAAAGGTTAGTGACAAAAATACCCGAAGGAATATAATCATATAATTCTATGCTCAATTTACAAGGGTAGGCAACATAAAGGTGAACACTTATGCTAGGATCTCAGAGGTGCTTGTTTTAAGACACTAAGCTTGTCCTAGGGAAACCTTTCAAGATGTGTTTTTAGTGAAATGGTTTCCCTTCTATTACCTATCTCAAGATTTACACAACGAGATATACAAAATTTATGATAAATATATGCATCGACAACCACCCTTTTCAAATATTTGTAAACAGAAAGTGTGAGGGTGTTGAAGATGTCATGTGTGGTAATAAAGAGACCAATGGGTTCGGGAGATGTCTCATATGAGCATGGGTTTAAAGAGATAGTTATGGAATAGATTCCATGCTCATTGATATCATCTTCCTCTCCAATCTCTATGGTTGATTCTTCATGTAAGTTCAAAATTCCACTTGGATTGGTAACTCTCAAATTGGTCTTGTTTGGGGCCTCCTCTATACTTGGATAATTTATATTTTCAAATGGAGTTAAAACTAAACCAAGACTAGAGAAAGATTTCTCCCAAACCATGGCTATCCAAGCAGGGCGAAGCTCATAGCCATTAGTAAGAATAGGGGATTGAAAGGATCAAGATGCCCAAGAGGGGGGTGAATTGGGCTCTTTTTAATTTCTAAACAATAATTAAACCTATAAAGAGCAAATTAACCCCCTAGTGCCTACCGCTTGTGTGTCCTAGCTAGAAAGCGGTAGCAAGTCGATAGAAAGCGAAAACTTCCTACACAATTCTAGTATGAATTGAAAGACAAGTGCGGAAAGTAATGCGCTAAGAAAGAGCTAGGGAAAGAGATGCTTGACACGGCAATTTGCCAAGGTATCGAGGAGTCGACACTCCCCCCTAGTCCTCGTTGGAGCACCTCGCAAGGTATAGCTCCCCCTCAACGGGCTGATTCTTCGCCACTCCGGCTCGGTGAATCGCCCACAACCGATCACAACGTCGATGAAGAAGGGTCGCCGACAATCCTCTGGCGATCACCTTCCTCCAAGAACCACCGGACCGTCTAGGTGATGTCGATCACCAAGAGTAACAAGCCTCGATCTTTGCTTGACTCACTCAAGCTTCACAACTAGAGGATGCACACTTGAACTCTTGGATGGACTAGAGGAGAGGATGGATGGATTCACAAATCACTCTCTCTCTCTCCAGGGCTCTTGCTCTCTTCCCAACCTTCTCAACAAACTCAGCAACTCAAATGAGCAAAGGCCAGGTGGGAGAGAAGTGTAGGGAGCTATAAATAGCCCCTCAGAAAACTAGCTCGGGCTGGCAACTTAAGTTGGCGACGGACGCTCCGTCGCATGCCCCAACGGCTAGTTCTGCACAAAGTTTGGGCGACGGACGCTCCGACGCCCTGCCCAACGGCTAACTCTGACAGGTTTTCCCAGCAACGGACGCTCCGTTGGAGGGGCGATAGACGCTCTTCCCAGCGTCCGACGCTACACTCTGGCTCGGGCTTAAAAACACCCTCACTAGAAGGCCGACGGACGCTCTCCAAGCGTCCGACGCCTGGCCGACGGACAGCGTCCATCAGACCCTGAAAAACGTAGCCAGAAAAACATGGCCACTGGTAGGCCGACGGACGCTGTGGACTCAACCACCCAGCGTCCGACGCCTTTGTCCGACGTGACGGACAGGGTCCGTCGCCCAGAAAACAGGCCTCTCAACTTTGTTTTTCATCGCGATGAAAATGGAAGTTGTTCTAGGCTATCTTATGGTCACCATAGGCTTGCTTAGAGCTAAGGAAGACAAGTGTGCACCACACCTAAGTCATGAAGCTTTCCTAAGTCAAGCTACTAGTCTCAACCCCTCTTAATAGTACGGTCAAAGATAAAATAGAAGCCCTATCTATTTCTAAGTGCCCTTCATCACCTTATGGCACTTAGCCTAACATTCTAGGGTCTTCATCATGTCTCTTTGAAATATGAAACGATATCCATCTTGGGGGCTAGGTGACACCCATTGATGCCCATTCATGTTGATCACTATGGCTAAGCTACACATAGCCTCTACAAAACACACGTTAGCCATAATAATCGCTAATTGCCGTTAATCACCGAAACCAACTAGGGCCATGATTCTTCAATCTCCCCCTTTTTGGTGATTGACGACAATAACTCCTCGAGTATGGATATAGGAGTGAAAGATTAGGATTTCGGTGACTTGGAATGATTGAGCAAGGGTTAGAGAATTTGTAAAGAATCATACTTGCTCACCCAAGCCAAGTCACAAACCATGGTACTCATAGATATGAATGTAAAAAGGAGTACCTCATGATATTCTCAAAACATGTATCGGAGTATAGCGCGGAAGCTCAATTACCATTTGAACATAGAGATATATCATGAGCCATAAGACAACTCACAAGATATATTAGTGATAATCAAGAGTTTGTCACATCCAACCATATTTCGCACAAGCATCAACCATAAAATTCATCACACATAGATACAAGTGCATAAAAGTAGACATCATGAATGAGTGCGGGGAAATTAAGCACACAAAGATCCAATTCCCTCCCCCTATATCTAATACTCGACTACCCTCTCTCCCCCTTTGGCGCCAAACACCAAAAACTACAGAGCTCCTAGAGCATCTGGAAGTGAACCATATGAGGAGCGGGAGTGAAGATCAAACTGAGAGTAGTCTGGACTGTCATCACTGTCATCAGCTGCCTGACCCTCTGAAACTGCGTCTGTCAGGGTAGCGGTCTGGGTAGGCTGAGCTGACTCCTCCGTCTCCCCCTGAGGCTCTGAAGGTAAAGCAACCTGAGCTGGAGCCTCAGACGGTCCTGCCTCTGTAGTAGCGGCCTGGAAACCCGACGAGTAAAGACTCGAGGCGCGAGGGAAGGTGTCACTGCCAGAGCAACTAGTGATACTGCTGCTACAAACTCTGATGGGTGAGTCTGAGGTGGAGTGGATACTGCAACTGTAACTCCCTCATCCTGCTCACGTGTCTGGATTGAGGCCTCTGTGAGAACTTTGTCAACTACTATAGAAACAGCGTCTGTCTAAACTGCAGCTGGAGGAGTAGTAACTGTCTGCGTAGACTGCTCAGGTGCGATCTCCGACGAGGCAACTGAAGAAAGTTAAGTGCCAGTCGCCGGAGGATCCACCTCAACCTCTGGAGCTGGTGAGTCTAGCTGAGCTGCTCCTGGAGAATCATCTCCTGTGATCTCCAAGTAGGAGGCTGAGAGGTCACGCGAGGCCTCTGCTATGGTAGTTCCCCGGATAGGAGTAAATCCTGTCTGAAGCTCGTCGAGCAAAACTAACCAAGAGGACACCTGGGTCCTCGGAGACTAGCACTCTGGAGAAGCTGGTGCCTGGAAGGGAGCAGTAACTGGTGCCTGACTCTGCTATCCTGCGGACGGTAACGCTGGAGTCTGCTGTGCTAGCGAGGTGAACTACTGCTGCTGCGAGACCCCGGGCAACTGAATCTGAGGAGTGAAGGTCTTCCCGGAGCTGGAGGCTAGAAGATGCTCAAGTAACAAGGTCTCAGTCTTCTGAATCTCTGCCTACTGCAGTTGATAGGCCAAGAACTGGCGCTAAAACTCGTCCTGCCTGGCCTGAGCGGCCAACTGCTGCTCTGTAAGCCTCCGAACGTCGGCAACCTGTTGCCTCTGCTCCTCTGCCTTGCGTGACTGCTCCTCCTGCATCCTCGAAAGGATGGTAAGTAATG
Source organism: Microstegium vimineum (assembly GCA_022036555.1). Lineage (NCBI taxonomy): Eukaryota > Viridiplantae > Streptophyta > Magnoliopsida > Poales > Poaceae > Microstegium > Microstegium vimineum. The sequence goes on from CM039132.1 coordinate 33,398,018, forward strand.
TAGCCTTTCTTAGCTCGACCTGCAGCTCTTCCTTCCTTGCCGATAACTGAATGATTTCTTGTTCAAGATTGGTGCCGGAAGCTTCTACTTGGCCGATGTCTTTATGCTCCTCATCGGCAACATGCTTGAACTTAAGCATTTCTTCTTCGAGCTTTGATCGGGCAGTCCTATCGGCTATGCAACGGGAGAGCCTTCTGGTATTGGAGTTGTTTGCTTTCCAGAAACACTGCTTGGAAGATTGATTCTTCTGTATCGGCAGATAGGTGGCCTTGGATGTCTTTGAAAGCTATCTTTACTGCGGTAGAATCTTGAATAAGATTGGAGGTGTCTTGTTGCAGTAAAGATAGTAGTGTTTCCAGCTTGGCTTTGACTTCTGCCGATAAAGTTGGAGCAGAGTTTTCTTTGTCCTCGTCCTCATCGGGAAGGTTAATGGCAAAAGAAAACAAGTTGTCTGCTGGAGCAGGGTCTTCTTGATTTTCGCCCTCGTCAGGGAAGTTGACGCCAAAGGAGAATAGGATATCCGGGGAATCTTGGGCCTGAAAAAGAAGAAGTTAAAATGTGTCGATCATAAGGTTATACTGCAAATTTTTAGGTAATCAACTTACCATCTTGAAGCGGATTTCTTGCCTGGAACTTGGAAAGTCGGTTGGCACGGTCTTATCCTGGAGATCGGCAGCAGTTGCCGATGAATGCGCTTCTGTTGGAGGAGCGGTTGACGCTATTGGTGCTGTTGCTGGTGCTGTCTCTGCTGCAGTGGGCGGTTCCTGTGGTGGTGATGTTGTCTTCTGGTCAGGATTTTCATCTGGTGCTGATGCCGATGTTGCAGTTGGTTCCTGCGGTGGTGATATTGTTTCTTGGATCGAAGTTTCGTCCGCTAGCTGTTCAGGGGTAGATGCCGATAGCGGTTCTTCTGTTGGTGCGTCGGCGGGAGTTGGTGACGCAGGGGCGGCTCGCCTTAGACGTTTCTTCTTTGGGCCGCAGTGGGTGATCCAGCCCGTTTTTGTTGCGAAGCCTGGGGGGCATCGGCAGCAGGACTTGAGGAAGCTCGCACGTCTGAAGAAGCTGCCGATGATCTTGCCATCTGAAAAATATTTAGCACAAGTTATATAAAGTAAAATTGCCAATGAATAGTATGTGATCGGTATAAGTGAAGATAAAATTTACTGCAAAAGCCCGTGCTAAGATGGCAGCAAGAGCCGATGGAATAGCAGGCGTCGGCTTGGGCTTGCCACTCCTGCTCATTTTGGGGATTGGATCGTCAGCCTGTTAAGTATAATAAGATCAGATGCCGATGATAGAAGTAAAATAATAAGAAATGCGATTAAGAGAACTTACTACATCATCGGGAATGGCATAATCGGCATCAATTAAATGTAGATAGTAGTGTGATGACTTGGCGAACAGTTGATGCCTCCACTCTTGCCACCAAAATTTGTATTCTTCCGTGATGAAAGATGTTGGTGCCCAGGTAGATAAGTCAATGTCTGATGTATCGGCATCGGGAGGGAGATTGACAACCTTGTTCTAGTCTATGGCGCTGGAGATGATTTGCCTTGGTTTTATTACCTTGGCGTAGCAGAGCCTAATCGGTAGTTGGTCGAATGCTAGTTGTCTTGCTGTTGCCAATGGGTAATAGAACTCAAAGGATAGAGGAGCATTCTTCCTAGATCCGAAGATGTTAACTGGAATAGCTCGGGCAACAATGCTGGCCTTCATGATCACCTCATTCTGAGGTACGTTCCAATCGGTAAGATTGAATAGGAAGGGAAATCGGTTGTCCTCATCAATGTATGGCCACCAAAGCCGTTCTAACGCAGGGATTCCATTGTAAAACTTCTGGAAAAATCTACCGAACTGGTCTGCATCGGCATCGGTTCCTAGCAGCACTATGATGGCCTCTCCGAAATTGAGTGGGGGACGAGTTGCCGATTCATCCTCATCATATACATAATCTTCCGATATGTCCCTTGGAAATTGCTAAGTGAATAAGTCAAATTGGAGGACATTGTACATGTGTGCATTTAACCACATGTTTATAAACCACCAGGGACCCCCGAGATTGCCGATAGATTCACCCAACGATAGCTTCTTGGACACTTGGTGTAAGAGACGGTACACTGATCCAAGAAGGTATCGGCCGAGAGGGAGTCTTGTTCCATCGGCTAGGAGTTCTGCTGCGGGAAGGTACATTGTGGTCGGTCCAACTGTTTTGCCACAGAAGATAAACTTCTCCAGACACATATTCAGAAAGATGGCATGCTCTTTTTGTCGTACCGATCCAGTCTTTTGGTACTCCTGGATGTAACCGGTCCAGCCGCTGATATTACGAGTGTTCACCTTATACTCGGCCTTCCTATTAAACAGAGTGAAGGTATCGGCAGAGGAAACATCGACGCCGGTAAGCATATGCACATCGGCAAGGGTGGGAGTGGCTGGTCCATGTCTGAATAGAAAGGTGTTCATTGTATCGGACCAGAAGTAAGAAGCCGCCATCATCATGTTCTCATTTTTCTCCATATCGGCAATGGAGAGCCTGATACACTGATCTAGATTACGTTCAGACCAGTTTACTTGTTGTGACCTGATTATTCTGAGGTACCAATTTTTCCATCCCTTTGTATATTTGGGCCATGAGCGGAAGGCATCTTTCCATAACCCTAAGCTGAAGTGTTCGGATCTGAAGGGGATGCGATTGGTTTCTGCATTGATCAGATTGGTGGGATCAGGATGTCCCATTGAGCCTAGGCAATTGAAATTGGACTGCTCAATGGGGATTACTATTCTGTCGTACAATTCCTAGGTTTTGAAGAAAAAATCAAAGAAAAAAGGGGGATTGTAAAATCGAAACAGAAAAGGAACTCACAAAAAGTAAAGCGAGGAAGAAGGAGGTTTACTTTGGGGACGTCGAAGTGGATCGCCATTGGAGCTGGAGAAGTTCTTGCGGTTCGTGTTCTGTTTAGAGAAATCGCCGCCGCTTGAGTTCACTGGTCTGTTCTTGGGAGCTGCCGCCGAGGTTGAAGATGAAGGTAGGTGAGAGTGAAAGTAGGCTCAGGGTAAAAAGCAAGTTGGATCGTGGTAACTTTATAGGCCTGGTCAGGGGTATTTTTGGAGTTTTTACTCGTGCTGAGCAGGAATATGGAAGGGCCTATAATAGGTATGTGCGGCAATCGAGGAGATGTGATTGGATTTATAACTGTTCATGCTGCAGTCGCGGAATTTTGTTAATAAATTGCGGTTTTGCGCGCGGTAATCGAGGAAGTCGTGCAGTCGTCTTGGAGGGAACAGTTATAGTAGAGAGAATTTCGGCGCGTAAAATATTCTACACTCCGAAATTGGGAGGCATGTGTTGACACCGTTTTTCGGCATGTGTCAAATGAGCTAAGACTTGCATCGATCGGTAGTCGTTTTCCATCAGCATCGGGAGGTCATCAGTCAATGTTACCGATGAAGGTAAATGCTGTGAAAAGGTTAAGTTTGTTGCCGATGGAAGCTAGACGTTTCTTGCCGATAAGCCCATAGGGATATTACCGATGGGAGTTGAATGACTCTTGCCGATAAGAATTAATTGGTGAAGATAAGTTGCCGATCGGGAAGTATTGCCGATGCCGATGGGTATGGAATGTCGATGGGCATAGGGTAACATGGCGGGTGACGTCAGCAAGGGATTGCCGGTGGCGAAAGAAGGAAGTCGCGGATTGAAGGAGTCTGCCGATGGAAAGTTTTCATCGATGGAAAGACATAAGGAAACTGGTGATTTTATACCAGTATTATTATAGAAGTTTGAGTCCGACTCTTGCACGAGTCGTTTGTTTACTTAAAAATAGAGATGTCTGTTTAGGAAAATAATATTGTTATTTGGGTCCGACTCCTGCGCGAGTCAGTTATTTCCTTAAAGTTAGGAGTTTTTGTTTAGGAAAGGTACGAGTCGTGTCTCTGTACAACTCTCCATGCGGGAGTATAAATATGTGCCCAAGGGCTGCGTAAAAAATCAATCAAATCAAAATCAAATCAATTTACTCTTATTCTACTTTTACTGCAATTTATCCTTTTTGCATTAGTCTTAGTTTGTCTACGAGTTCTTCAAGCTTCGACGGGCTGCATCACCTTGATCTCCGTCAAACCCTTGCAAGTTCCGCGTGGGAGTACCTCTGAGCTTTGACATCCGGGCGCATCGCTATTGTCTCGTTCAGCTCTGCTCTAGTTATCCTGATCAAGTCTGATTCTTGACATCCGAGCGTATCGCCGCTGTCCTGTTCAGATCTTGTTCTAGTTATCGTCCTTGTCGATTAACTAGTCAAATCGACTGGCACACCCTCGGATATCGAATTTCGGGTAATAGCCCGAGGTGTTCATAGATCCTGACGCTTTTTGTGTCAACAGAGGTGCTGGAACCTGGAGCTGCAGCTATACCTGACCCTCCTGCCTCATGGTCTTGGGACATTGGTGCGTACTCACGCACTGGCTGGTAGTCCTCATCTGAACTGTCAGAATCCAGGTCCTCTCTGTAGACAGTCTCTGCAGCGGTGTCAATCTGAGCATCAAGATCTGCAAGCTCTGCCTGGGCGATCTGCTCAACTGTAGCATCAATGTCCTCTGTCGACTGAGGTGGCACACCTGCCTGTCTGGTGCCTGGTTTGTATGCTCTGCTGGGGCGAGACAGGTTTCCATGCATGACTAACTGACTCATCGAGTAAACTGGAAACTCAGTTGCTGATCTGGTAAGAGTGACTCGCAGAGCTCCTGATCGGGTCTTGGCAACTATAAGGTATGAAATCCAGTGAGCAAACTGTAGCTGCCAGTGACCTCGGAATCCTGCAGCTATGATATCCTCAAGCTCGCTGACAATCAGATCCCAAAGGTCAAACTTCTCCTTCCGGATGATATGAGCAAGAAGCCACAGCTGTAGTCGGGTAATGGTGTCCCGAGCTCCAATCCGAGGAAGAATGGTACGTCTGAGTACCTCGTGGAGAATCCGAGCAAGTGGAGTGAGGTCTCTTGGTGTACGGCTCGAACCCTCTAAGAATGGCAGCTGAAAGCACGGCCTCACGAAGTCTGTAGATGGCACTATCCCATCGTGAGGTCGGCGAGGGGCCTCCTCTGTCTCAGTAGCCTCGGCGGGCTCTGTCTCTCGATGCGTAGGGGACTCACAACGCGCTCCACGGCGAGGCGAGAGCCTCAAACCGGCGCGACGTCCACCTCACTCCGTGATCTCTGCGGCCTCTGCCACTGCAAGTGCTGCTGCTGAATATGGATCCATAAGTGGCCTCTTGCGCTTCTGTGACACAACCTTCTGCTTACCCCTTCCCCGATCAGTGGGTGGACGTGGTGGAGGTGGAGGGTCACCACCACTACCGGGAACGGGTCCGGCGTTCTTCGTTCTAGCCATGATCTGATCACTGCAATCAAACCTCTGACGATCTGGTCAAATCCACAACGCAGACAAGAGTGGCTCGACGGCCCTGGACTGACACTCTCGAGGCTTTGCCTCATTCCTTACTCGCGGGCTTTGCCCCGAGTTCACTATCACTGTCTCTGACACACTGACCCTGCTCGAATAGATAGATAGGAATATATAACATATAAGCATGTAACTAGAGAAGAGTGGGTCTATATAGAAGCATGAAATAGGTAAGAAAAAGGATCGCAACTAACAATCATACCTCGGACCAAGTGACACAAAGGAGAAGGAAAGATATCTCGGTCAATTTCCCTCCAATCCGCAGCCTAAACAGAGATGTGCAAAGAAATTTGTGTTTAGGTAAAGAGAAAGACGAAGAGGGATCAGCACTTTGAGAAAGAGAGATTGCTTGGCAATGATTCACCTTAACGAGTTATGGAGGAACTCAGGGGAATCCTGAAATGACACCCAAGCAAACACCGGGAGAAGGAGGTTCTCTGCGTGGCCAAAAAGCACAGGGCAGAGGGGAGATCTCTGGTGAGTGGTGAAGGCGGCGCTGGACGCGGGGCAGGGAGGAGCTCTAGCGCGGCGGTGCTGGGTGGCGGCGGTGCAGATGCGGCGGCGGCTTGGAGGAAGAAGGGCGGCGACGCAGGGTTGGCACTGCTCAGCGGCGGTTAGGGTTCAGGGTGATCGGCGTGCGGCGTACGGCGTACGGATGGACTGAAACCGACCGAGAGAGAGAGAGAGAGAGGAAGAGACGGGTTTTTTTAAAAAAAATTGCACCTTAAGTTCGCGATGGACGCTCCGACGTGGAGCGACGGACGCTCCGTCGGACTACGACAGACGCTCGCACAGCGTCCGACGGCATCGTCCGTCGGGCTTCCAGAACAGGTTTGAAGCGCCCAAATGCATTGACCGCATCGGACGCTCCGCGACGGACGCTGAGGAGCGTCCGTCGCCCTGTAAGCAGGCAACGTTCAGTCTCCAGACGATCGCGACGGACGCTGAGGCATTTGACGTCGAGCGTCCGTCGGCAGCGTCCGACGCCTTTTAAATAGAATTTTTCAAATTTTGTTTTTGCGTCTTTCTCCCAACCAAGTTCCAATCCCAATAAGATCCAAATAACACCTGATTGGACTTGATATGAGAACCATCTCTCAAACTCTCATTTTCAAATAGTTTGCCATAGGCTTAGATTTTAGTTTTAGCTCAAAATGTTCGAATGGAAGCACCAAGGAGTCATCATATGGCCACAAGAGGGGTATAGAAGTTTCTTGAGCTTGGAATGCTCCCCCTAAGTGGACGAACACAGAGGATGCTCAAACTTAACTGAAAAGAAATGACAAAGCAACACACATGCATATGCTATGCAATACGGAATTTGAATCTAGGTTGCTTGCAAGTTTAAACCGCGGTTAAGCTTTGTCACACGCTTTGAGGGCGGTTATCTCAACCGCGTTAGCCAAGCCTATGTGCATTACTAAATTAACATGATTCTATTACACATGATGCAAGATAGGTTCACACAAGATCATCTTTTAGTGAAGTTAGAGTGATCTAGCATATTCAACTCGCTTCTCAACCTACAAAAGGTTGTTTCATCAAGTGGTTTTGTGAAGATATCCGCCAATTGATCTTCACTCTTAACTCCAACTAGTGTTATGTCTTTCCTAGCCACATGATCTCTAAGAAAGTGATGGTGAATATCTATGTGCTTGGTGCGAGAGTGTTGAACCGGGTTGTTTGCAAGCTTTACGGCGCTTTCATTATCACACAAAAGTGGAACATCTTTTAAAACCACGCCGTAATCAAGGAGAGTTTGGGTCATGTATAAGATTTGTGCACAACTTGCTCCCATGTCAATGTATTCCGCCTCGGCGGTTGACAATGCCACACTGTTTTGCTTCTTTGAGGACCAAGAAACAAGTGATCTTCCTAGCATGTGGCACCCGCCGGAGGTACTCTTCCTATCAACCTTACACCCAGCATAATCCGAATCGGAATAGCCAACTAATTGGAAGGGAGCTCCTTTGGGATACCAAAGACCCATGCTAGGGGTGTGTCTTATGTACCTAAGGATTCTTTTAACCGCACAAAGATGTGACTCCTTAGGGCTTGCTTGAAACCTAGACAACATACACACACTAAACATGATATCCGGCCTAGATGTGGTGAGGTAAAGTAAACTACCGATCATAGAACAATAGAGAGTTTGGTCAATCGGTTTACGTCCCTCATCGAGATCGAGATGCCCATTAGTAGGCATTGGGGTCTTGATTGGCTTGCAATCCTCCATCTTGAATTTCTTGAGCACATCATAAGTGTACTTCTCTTGAGATATGAAGGTGCCCTCCCTCAATTGCTTCACTTGGAAGCCAAGGAAGAAGGTTAGCTCGCCAATCATCGACATCTCGAACTCCTTGGACATCAATGCACCAAATTCGTTGCTATGATCTTGGTTTGTTGACCCAAATATAATGTCATCGACATACACTTGGCAAACAAAGATCTCTCCATCTAGCACCTTGGTGAAGAGTGTGGTATCCACTTTCCCGATCTTGAATCCCTTCTTGAGTAGGAAGTCCCTTAGCCTCTCATACCAAGCTCTTGGAGCTTGCTTTAATCCATAGAGTGCCTTGGACAACCTATACACATGATTAGGACAATTTGGGTCTTCAAACCCGGGAGATTGTGAGACAAAAACAAGTTCATTGATGAAACCATTTAGAAAGTCACTCTTCACATCCATTTGAAAAAGTTTCATTTTATGATGTGAGGCATATGCCAAAAGGATATGAATGGCTTCTAGTCTTGCAACCAGTGCAAAGGTCTCCCCAAAACCCAAGCCTTCAACTTGGGAGAACCCCTTTGCCACTAATCTTGCCTTGTTTCTCACAACCACACCTTGATCATCTTGCTTGTTCCTAAACACCCACTTGGTGCCAATGATTCTTGCTCCTTTGGGCTTTTCTACTAGTGTCCACACTTCGTTTTGGGTGAAGTTATTCAACTCTTCATGCATGGCATTCACCCAATCCAGATCCGCAAGTGCATCCTCCACACTAGAAGGCTCAACAAAGGAAACAAAGGAGTGATGTTCAACATAAGAAGCAAGTTTAGATCGAGTTGTTACTCCCCTTGATGGACTCCCTATGATGAGGTCTTGTGGATGAGCATGAAGCATAGGTGTAGATCTTCTATCAATCACTTGGGGAGGAGGTTGTGGTGCATCAACATCACTAGCTTGAGCCTCGGCTTGATCTTGAGGGATGAAGGTATCTTCTTGTGCTTCCCTCACTTGTTCTTCATCAACTTGAGGCGTGTGAGGTGGAGAGGGTACTTGATTTGCATCATCTTCAACTTCTTCCACCTCTTGTGGGTTGATTGCACCAACGGGCATATTCTTCATAGCCTCCCTCAAGGGTTCATCACCTACATCATCAAGATTTTCATGCTCTTCTTGAGAGCCATTAGTTTCATCAAACTCCAAGTCATATGTTTCTTCAACTAGGCCGGAGGCTTTGTTAAATACTCGATATGCCTTGGATTTAAGAGAATAACCAAGTAAGAAACCAATGTCACATCTCCTTTGCAACTTGCCCAAGTGTTGGCGCTTCTTGTAGATGTACACTTTGCATCCAAACACTCGGAAGAAGGATATATCCGGTTTCTTCCCATTCACAAGCTCATAGGGGGTCTTCTTGAGAAGCCTTTGGACAAAGAGTCGGTTGGCCGCATAGCATGTGGTGTTGATTGCTTCGGCCCAAAACTTCTCGGGAGTGTTGTATTCATCAAGCCTTGATCTTGCAAGAGTAATAAGTGTCTGGTTCTTTCTCTCTACTACACCATTTTGTTGTGGGGTATAGGTAGCAGACACCTCATGCTTGATCCCAACTTCATCACAATAGTCTTCAATCTTGGTGTTCACAAACTCGGTCCCATTGTCACTTCTTATCTTCTTGATATTCACATCAAACTCATTTTGGGCTCTAGTTGCAAACTTCTTGAATATTGATTGAGTCTCTCCCTTGTCTTGAGGAAGAACACCCAAGTGTACCTAGAGTAATCATCAACTACCACCAAGCAAAAGAGATTTCCACCAAGGCTAGCATAGGTGGTAGGTCCAAATAGATCCATGTGAAGTAGCTCTAGGACTCTTGAGGTTGACATGAAAGCTTTGGTTGGATGAGTGTTTGCTACTTGCTTGCCCGCTTGACATGCACTACAAAGTTTGTCCTTCTCAAACACAACATCCTTCACACCTCTAACCATCTCCTTCTTGACAAGCTTCTTCAAGGTTGACATTCCGACATGTGCTAATCTTCTATGCCATAGCCAACCCAAAGAACTCTTGGAGAATAGACATGTTTGCAAACTAGCTTCATTTGAGGTGAAATCCACTAAATAGAGATTGTTGTGCCTAAACCCTTTGAATATCAAAAATGAATCTTCAATCTTGGTCACAACTACCTCATTTGGGGTGAATAGACATTGGAACCCGAGATCACAAAGTTGACCAATCGAAAGCAAGTTGAAGCTCAAAGATTGCACTAGCAAGACATTTTATATTGATTGATCATTGGAGATTGCCACTTTGCCTAGGCCTTGCACTTTGCCTTTTGAGTTGTCCCCAAAGGTAATCTTGTCTTGCCCTTCACAATCTTTCTCAAGTGTGGTGAACATCCGGGAGTCACCGGTCATATGTTGAGTGCATCCACTATCAATCACCCAATGACTTCCACCGGTCTTGTAGTTCACCTACACACAAGCAACTTGAAGTTAAGCTTGTTGTTTGGGAACCCACACTTGGCGAGGTCCCATAGCCTTGTCCACCAACTCCTTAGCAACCCATAGCACTTTGGGCTTGTTCTTCATCTTAGGACCGAGAAACACAACTAGGGGTCTACCCTTGGAGTCCTTGTTGATGATGAAGTGTGCATCATGAGCAAAAGGCCTTGTGTGCTTGGGAAAGGTCTTGGGAGGTGGAGTCTTGCATTGAAATTCAAAGTGACCCTCTTGACCACATCCAAAGCATTTTTTGGGCTTGGGCTTTGGTGTGTCATAGTTGTTCCTCATGGCCTTGTTCTTGTAGTAGTTCTTAGCTTCTATCTTTACCTTGGCCTTCATGATTTGGTTCTCCTTGAACCCAATGCCGGACTTGTCGGTCTTCATGATAGTGTTCATCAAGAGCTCACTTTGGAGGTTGTGGCCCTTGGTGAACTTCTCCATTCCACTTGCAAGTTTGATCTTCTCAACCTTGAGCTTTGCATTCTCTTCTTTGAGCGAGTTGATCAAGGTGATTGCATCTTTGTCATCTTGCTTGGCCGACTTGATGGTGAATGGCTTGTTTGCCTTGAGGTTGATTAGCTCTTCCTTGAGCTTGGAGTTCTCTTGCCTCATCTTCACATAGTCATCATACTTTTCAGCCTCAACTACCTTCTTGCCCTTGCACTTAGCATTTTGCTCACTAGCAACTTCATCAAGCAAGTCCTCACAAGAAGTAGCTATATGACACTTAACAACCGGGTTAATAGCAACATGTGTAGCAAGATCATTTGTAAGCAATTCGTTAGCTATCATAAGTGTGCCATGTTCATTTCTAACTTGGTTGTAATCATCTTTTAGCAAGTTGTATCTTGTATGGAGCTCTTGTGTTGACCTCTCAAGCTTATCATGTTTCTCATTAGCTTGCTTGAGTGAGGCTTTGAGCTCCCTAGTGCTAGATGAGAGAGATTTGTTCTCAAGCTTCAAATCATCATTAGCACTAGACAAGTCATCAAGTTTAGCATGCAAGTTATCGTTGGCTTTATCTAGTGTTTCACTTTTAGCTTTATACTTCCTAATGAGCTTAGTGTATTTGTTGCAAATCACAATTAGCTCATCATAGGAAGGTGCCTCAAACTCATCATCACTAGAGTTAGCCTCATCATCACTATCCTCTTTTTGTACCTTCTTGTCACCTTTAGCCATGAGGCATAGGTGTGTAGAGGATGAGCCCGGAGATGATGGAGGAGGTGGCGGTGGAGTAGATAACCCAATCACCAAGGCGGCCACCTTCTCATCTTCACTCTCATCTCCGGATGAGTCACTTGTGTCTTCAATGTCGGTGAGCCAATCACCAACAATGTAGGCTTTGCCATCCTTCTTCTTCTTGTGGAAGTTGAAGTTCTTCTTCTTCTTGAATGGCTTGTCATCCTTCTTCTCCTCATCACTTGACTCATCTTTGTTGCCCTTATTGTACTTGAACTTGTTGTTGAATTTCTTGTTCTTGTACTTGTCTTTCTTCTCTTCGGGGCAAGCATGAGCCAAGTGTCCAAGTTTGCCACAATTGTAGCAATCCATCTTGGAGAGAGGCTTTCTTGAAGAGCTTGTGAAGAATTTCTTCTTCTTTGAGTCAAACTTGACTCCATTATTGTTTAGCCTCTTCAACATCTTTGTTGTCTTCTTCACCATGAGAGCTAAGTCATTATCATCCTCTCCATCACTTGCACTCTCATACACATATTGTATCTTGCACTTCTCCGAAGAGGATGCCTTGAGAGCCAAGTCCTTCTTTTCCTCCTTCTCTTTTTCTTTCTTCTTGGGGGAGGAAGAAGAGCCACCATCACCAATCTTCATGTACATCTCATGGGCATTGATCTTGCCCAAGATTTGTGTTGGTGTAGCGGCGGAGAGGTCTCCTTGGTGAAGAACCGTGACGATGTGGCCATACTTCTCAATGGGCAAGACACAAAGAATCTTGCGCACCACATCGGCCGGTGCCATTTGGTTGAGACCGAGCCCATTCAATTCTTCTACAAGAATGTTAACACGTGAGTACATTTCATTTGCATTTTCATTTCCATGCATAGAAAAAGAATTGAGCTTAGCCATGACCAAGTGATAGTGTTCCTCACGCTCACACTTTGTGCCTTCGTGAAGAGCACAAATAGTGGTCCACAACTCAAATGCGTCTTTGGCATTACGCACTCGGTTGAAGACATCCTTGCAAATGCCACGAAAAAGAATGTTCTTCGCCTTGGCATTGTGCTTATCAAAGTTGAGGTCCTCCGCAAAGAGAGTGCCTCCCTTTGTGGCAGCATTGAGCACGCCCACGTCAACGACCTCTAGATAGGCCTCCATACGAACTTTCCAATAAGGAAAGTCGTCTCCATAGAAAATGAGAGGTGGTCCATCCCCATGGGACATCTTCTCTAGGCGGTGAAGCCTAATTTAGAGCAAACCCTGCTCTGATACCAATTGAAAGGATCAAGATGCCCAAGAAGGGGGGTGAATTGGGCTCTTTTTAATTTCTAAACAAGAATTAAACCTATAAAGAGCCAATTAACCCCCTAGTGCCTACCGCTTGTGTGTCCTAGCTATAAAGCGGTAGCAAGTCAATAGAAAGCGAAAACTTCCTACACAATTCTAGTATGAATTGAAAGACAAGTGCGGAAAGTAATGCGGTAAGAAAGAGCTAGGGAAAGAGATGCTTGACACGGCGATGTTTTGCCGAGGTATCGAGGAGTCAACACTCCCCCCTAGTCCTCGTTGGAGCACCTCGCAAGGTATAGCTCCCCCTCAATCCCGCGCAAGGGATGAGTGCTCTCTACGGGCTGATTCTTCGCCACTCCGGCTCGGTGAATCGCCCACAACCGATCACAACGTCGATGAAGAAGGGCCGCCGGACCGTCTAGGTGATGTCGATCACCAAGAGTAACAAGCCTTGATCTTTGCTTGACTCACTCAAGCTTCACAACTAGAGGATGCACACTTGAACTCTTGGATGGACTAGAGGAGAGGATGGATGGATTCACAAATCACTCTCTCTCTCTCTCCAGGGCTCTTGCTCTCTTCCCAACCTTCTCAACAAACTCAGCAACTCAAATGAGCAAAGGCCAGGTGGAAGAGAAGTGTAGGGAGCTATAAATAGCCCCTCAGAAAACTAGCTCGGGCTGGCAACTTAAGTTGGCGACGGACGCTCCGTCGACTAGGCGACGGACACTCCGTCGCATGCCCCAATGGCTAGTTCTGCACAAAGTTTGGGCGACGGACGCTCCGACGCCCTGCCCAACGGCTAACTCTGACAGGTTTTCCCAGTGACGGACGCTCCGTCGGAGGGGCGATGGACGCTCTTCCCAGCGTCCGACGCTACACTCTGGCTCAGGCTTAAAACACCCTCACTGGAAGGCCAACGGACGCTCTTCAAGCGTCCGACGCCTGGCCGACGGATAGCGTCCGTCGGACCCTGAAAAACTTAGCCAAAAAAACATGGCCACTGGTAGGCTGATGGACGCTGTGGACTCAACCACCCAGCGTCCGACGCCTTTGTCTGACGTGACGGACAGCGTCCGACGCCTTCGTCAGGAGTGTCCGTCGCCCAGAAAACTGGCCTCTCAACTTCGTTTTTCATCGCGATGAAAATGGAAGTTGTTTTAGGCTATCTTACGGTCACCATAGGCTTGCTTAGAGCTAAGGAAGACAAGTGTGCACCACACCTAAGTCATGAAGCTTTCCTAAGTCAAGCTACTAGTCTCCACCCCTATTAATAGTACGGTCAAAGATAAAATAGAAGCCCTATCTATTTCTAAGTGCCCTTCATCACCTTATGGCACTTAGCCTAACATTCTAGGGTCTTCATCATGTCTCATTGAAATCCGAAACGATATCCATCTTGGGGGCTAGGTGACACCCATTGATGCCCATTCATGTTGATCACTATGGCTAAGCTACACATAGCCTCTGCAAAACACACGTTAGCCATAATAATCGCTAATTGCCGTAATCACCGAAACCAACTAGGGCCATGATTCTTCAGGGATAAAGATGGTGGAATCTCCAACAAGTCGCCCTTTGGAGTAAAATATTTATGAATGTGATAAGGTGAAAATGGTAAGGTGAGAAAGATGGTAAAAAGGAAAAAGGTAGATGGATGACCATAGTTCGAAACTAGCACAGCTACCGTTCCTCGGCAACGGTGCCAGAAAGCTTGTTGGTATTTCTTAACGCACACAGATAAATCCGCAAGCGCACGGATACCGCTATAGCTTTCACCCGTGAGTATTCCATGGGTATTGATTTCCAAGCGGAACGTGAAGTGAACTTGTTAAGAACTAAGAACGTCCAAGGATAGAAAAGATAAATGGGTAGAGAGATTTTAGAGTTTTCTAAGGGGTTTATCTAATCAAAGACTCCTGATACTCTACTTACTTTGGAGCAACAGTACCTTCCCGACTCTTGACAAAGACTGGGAAAAAGGTAGTCGGGGGGAGGCTGCCAAAAGTCCTATGAAAACACTAACCCAAACGTGGTGGACTACAAAGGCCTTACACAGCTGTCACCCCTGGGGCTACCACAACTATCCGTAGGATTGAGCGCAAACTCTGGTAAACTCTAGTCTAGACACCACGTCTACACTATCGCTTGCTACTCTAATTCCAATTGTAAACTAGAGCACTCAATACGAGCGGAGATCCCGTAAATAGAATAAAGTAAGAATTGAAATAAGATACTTAGAAATAATAAATGAAGAACCTGGAGATTGCTCTGAACCAGATGCTGCAAAGTTACAATGTTGAGGAAGATCCGACAGATCTGGTTCCTCCTAGCTCTCTCCTCCTCTCTCCCTCACCTCTAATTACATTTAAATGAACTAGAACTAGAAGAACTAGATCTAGACAACTAGAGGGACCTCTCTCCTTCTCTACTTCTAATTGAAACCTTAGCTTTTGCTCTGGAGAAGAATAATGAGATGAGATGGCTCGTCAGGGGGTCAGGGGCCTTGCTTATATAGCCTACTCAAATGAACGTCGGCCGTCGGATCAAACCGACCTTAGGCGAAGGGTTTAGATTGATCCTCAAAGGCGGTGGAGCATGATCCGTGAGAATGACTGTGATTGGTCACTAAGGTAGGGCAGGTGCCCTAGGGGTTAGGGCGGGCGCCCTGACTCCGGGCCCGTTTCGCCTCCCGTTCGTTCTGGTGTCTCCTGGAACCTTCTAGAGTACAGAAAATTGTGCGGTTGATAATTATCTCTATGTAAACATGACATGTGGGCCTTTGCTTGGTATTTCCTGATAACCCCCTACAGAAACAGACATTCACCAAAACTCGTGGAATTTTGTTAGTATAAATCCTAATTCTAGCTAGTGGTTTCATTTAGATCCTTTTCCTTGTTTAGTTGACGGTTAAAATTGGTACTTAAGGACCGTCAACACTTAGCTTGATCAATCTTGGTTGAGCAAGCATTTGCAAGATGTCCCATCCCATGGCACTTGAAGCACATGAAATGAGATAGCTTCTTTGGTTCTTGCTTCTTCTCTTTATTGCCCTTGCTCTTGTGGAAACCAATTCCACTCTTGTCACCATGTCTTCTTTGATTGTGCATCATGTGATCAAAGGTGACTTTGGCATTGTAACACCTCTCTAACTTGTTGCTCATATTCTTCAATTCAATTTTGAGCTCATTGTTCTCCTTCAAAAGGTTAGTCTCACAAGACATAGAAGTAGAACAAGCATCTATATTTGAAGAACATGGCATATCAAGTAAATCATCACAAGAGGTGGACACATGCTTCTTCCCTACATCACAAAGGTTAGCAACAACATGTGATTGATCATTTGACCCTTGTGATGAGCTCTCTTCATTTTAAGATTTATCAATTCATTAATTGGAGAGCCATGTTTGTGAACCAAATCTTCATGAGACACACGAAGTTGCTCATGATCCAATTTTAGTTCATCATGTGAAGATTTAAGAACATCAAGTAAGTGCTTATGTTCTTCACATGAGATCTTTAGAAGTGAGTTTTCATCTTTTAGTTTCTTTGTTTTATTTAACTCATTTTCTAAAGCTTTTGAGAGTTTGCACACAAGCTCAATCTACAATCACATTGGCAATTGATACCTTAGTGTCACCATGTGACATGAAGCAATGTGATGAAGTAGAAGAGCTTGTGGAGGCATCGCTCTCATAGCCTGAGCATGCATCATCATCATCATCATCATCATCATCAAGTGTGCTTGGAGTAGCATCATCAATTGCAATACTTGATGTTGGGCCTTCATCTTTCTTGTCAAGTGATCTCTTGATGGATAGATCATCTTCATCATCACTTGAGCATGAGGTGGAGCAATCTTCCACAATCACCGAGTTGTGGTCATGCTCAACATACTCATGTGCCACCAACTTGGACACATCATCATCAATGTTTGGCACCGTCTCATATGTTTCAATGAGATAGGTCCAAATCTCATGAGCACTCTTCATGTCCATTATCTCACCAAAGATATTATCTTTCATAGAATGGTAGAGAATGTTAGTAGCTTGGCAATCAAGATGTAGGCACTTCTTTTGTGCTTGAGTTGCATCCTTTCTCTCAATTGCACAAGAGAGACCTACATCCACGATCCACCACATTTGAGGAGAAATAAACTTATAATTATTTTTCCATCCAATTTCTCCACCGTGCAAAGTGTGTGCCATAAAAAATGTGTGGACACTCAACATCTAGCCCATAAGTCGCCATCCTCTTGAGTCGGTGAAGACCACAAATGAGAGACTGAAAGGATCAAGATGCCCAAGAAGGGGGGTGAATTGGGCTTCTTTTAAATTTCTAAAGCAAATATAAAGTCCTATCAAATGCCAATAACCCCCTAGTGCCTACCGGTCGTGTGTCCTAGCTAGAAAACGGTAGGAGTTCATGGAATTGAAAAACAACCTAAGCAATTCTAGTGGAAATGAAAGAACACAACACAAAGTAAATGCGGAAATGAAAGGAGCTCGGGAAAGAGAATTCTTGACGCAGCGATGTTTTCCCGAGGTATCGAGGAGTCGACACTCCACCCTAGTCCTCGTTGGAGCACCTCTCAAGGTATAGCTCCCCCTCAATCCCGTGCAAGAGATGAGTGCTCTCTATGGGCTGATTCTTCGCCACTCCGGCTCGGTGAATCGCCCACAACCGATCACAGAAGCTTGGAGAAGGGCCGCCAACAATCTTCCGGCGATCCCCACTTCATCACAATAATCCTCAATCTTTGTGTTCACAAACTCGGTGCCATTGTCACTTCTAATCTTCTTGATCTTCACATCAAATTCATTTTGAGCTCTTGTAGCAAACTTCTTGAAGATGCCTTGTGTCTCTCCCTTGTCTTGAAGAAAGAATACCCAAGTGTATCGAGAGGAGTCATCCACTACCACCAAGCAAAAGAGATTGCCTCCAAGACTAGCATAAGTGGTAGGACCAAATAGATCCATGTGTAGCAACTCTAGGACTCTTGAGGTTGACATTAAAGCTTTGGTTGGATGAGTGTTTGCCACTTGCTTGCCGGCTTGACAAGCACTACACAATTTGTCCTTCTCAAACACCACATCCTTGATCCCTCTAACCATCTTCTTCTTGACAAGCTTCTTCAATGTTGACATGCCCACATGTGCTAATCTTCTATGCCATAGCCAACCCAAAGAATTCTTGGAGAAAAGACACGTTTGCAAGCTAGCCACATTGGAAGTGAAGTCCACTAGATACAAGTTGTTGTGCCGAAAGCCCTTGAATATCAATGATGAATCATCTACCTTGGTCACAACAACTCACTTGGAGTGAAGAGACATTGGAATCTGAGATCACAAAGTTGACCAACCGATAGTAAGTTGAAGCTCAAAGATTGCACTAGCAAGACATTGGAAATTGATTGATCTTCAGAGATAGCCACTTTGCCTAAGCCTTTAAATTTGCCCTTTGAATTATCCCCAAAAGTAATCTTGTCTTGATTTGAACAATCCTCATCAAGTGTGGTGAACATCCGGAGGTCACCAGTCATATGTTGAGTGCAACCACTATCAATCACCCAATGACTTCCACCAGTCTTGTAGTTCACCTACACACAAGCAACTTGGAGTTAAGCTTGTTGTTTGGGAACCCACTCAAAGCGGGGGGCCATTGCCTTGGTAACCAACTCCTTTGCAACCCAAAGAACTCTAGGCTTGTTCTTCATTGGTGGACAAGGAAACACTACTAGTGGTCTACCCTTGGAATCCTTGTTGATGACAAAGTGAGCATCATGAGCAAATGGTCTTATGTGCTTAGGCAAGGTCTTGCGTGGTGGAGTCTTGCAATCATAAGCAAAGTGACCGACTTGACCACACTCAAAGCACCTTCTAGGCTTAGGCTTTGGCTTCTCTTGATTGTAGCCATTGTACTTGTTCTTGTAATAGTTCTTGGCTTCAATCTTGACCATGGCCTTCATCACTTGGTTCTCCTTGAACCCAATGTCGGTCTTGTCATTCTTCATGATGGTGTTCATCAAGAGCTCACTTTGGAGGTTGTGACCCTTCGTAAATTTCTCCAACCCACTAGCAAGCTTGGTCTTGTCATTCTTGAGCTTGACAATTTCTTCTCTAAGAGAGTTGATCAAGGTAATAGCATCCTTGTCTTCTTCTTCCTTGGTCGACTTGATGGTGAAGGGCTTGTTTGCCTTGAGGTTGATTAGCTCTTCCTTGAGCTTTGAGTTCTCTTCCCTCATCTTCACATAATCATCATACTTGTCGGCTTCAACAACTCTCTTGCCCTTACACTTAGCACTTTGATCAAGAGCCACATCATCAATCAAGATATCACAAGAGGTAGCACTATCACACTTAGCACACGAGTTAGTACCAGCATGTGTAGCAAGATCTTGAGTAAGCAATTCATTTGCTACCACTAATGTGTCGTGCTCTTGCTTGACATTAGTGTAGTCATTTTTTAGCAAGTTATACCTTGTGTTGAGCTCTTGTGATGACCTCTCAAGCTTATCATGTTTCTCATTAGCTTCCTTGAGTGAGGCTTTGAGCTCCCTAGTGCTAGATTTGAGAGTGTTAGTCTCAAGCTTCAAACCATCATTAGCACTAGTCAAGGCATCAAGCTTAGCATGCAAGTTTCCTTGGATCTCAATGAGTTTGTCATTTTTAGCTTTGTACTTACTTATGATGTCACTATATTTGTTGCAAATTTTTATTAGTTCATCATAGGAAGGTTCTTCATATTCATCATCACTATCGCATGAGCTATCGCTATCTCTATCATCCTCTTTTTGTCCTTCTTGTCACCCTTGGCCATGAGGCATAGGTGTGTAGAGGATGAACCCGACGATGAAGGAGGAGGTGGCGGTGGAATAGAAGAACCAATCACCAAGGCGGCCACCTTCTCTTCTTCACTCTCATCACCGGAGGAGTCACTTGAGTCTTCAATGTCGGTGAGCCAATCACCAACAATGTAAGCTTTGCCATCCTTCTTCATCTTGTGAATGTTGAAGTTATTGTTCTTCTTGTATGGCTTGTCTTGCTTCTTGTTATCTTCATCACTTGAGTCATCTTGTGCAACCTTCTTGTTCTTGTAGTTCTTGAACTTGTTCTTCTTGAACTTGTCTTTCTTCTCTTCGGTGCATTGATGAGCTAGATGACCAAGAATGCCACAATTGAAGCACTTCATATGGGAGATTGGCTTCCTTGAAGAGCTTGTGAAGAATTTCTTCTTCTTTGAGTCAAACTTGACTCCATTCTTGTTTAGCCTCTTCAACATCTTGGTAGTCTTCTTCACCATGAGAACGATGTTGTCTTCATCATCTTCACTTGAGTCCTCAACCACCAATTAGATCTTGCACTTGTCCTTGGTGGAAGCTTTGAGGGCCAAGTCCTTCTCCTTCTCCTTCTTCTTGGTGGAGGATGAAGAGCCACCATCACCAATCTTCATGTACATCTCATAAGCATTGATCTCGCCCAACACTTGTGTTGGTGTAAATGTTGAGAGATCTCCTTGGTGAAGCACGGTGACGATGTGGTCATACTTGTCAATTGGCAAGACACAAAGAATCTTGCGCACCACATCCGGCGGAGACATTTGGGTGAGCCCAAGGCCATTCAATTCCTCTACAAGAATGTTAAGACGTGAATACATCTCATTAGCATTTTCATTGGAAAGCATGGTGAAGGAATTCAACTTAGCCATGACCAAGTGGTAGCATTCCTCACGCTCACACTTGGTCCCCTCGTGTAGTGCACAAACGTTTGTCCAAACATCATGCGTGGTTTTGCAATTCCGCACACGGTTGAACACATCCTTGCAATGCCACGGAAAAGAATGTTCTCGCCTTGGCATTGTTCTTCTTAAAGAAGGGATCCTCGGCGAACACCGATCCGCCTATGGTGGCGGCTTTGTGAACGGTGACATCCACGGCCTCAAGGTAGGCCTCCATCCGCACTTTCCAATAAGAAAAGTCGTCCCCATCGAACATGGGTGGCAGTCCATCCCCATGGGACATCTTGCTCTAGGCGGTGAAGCCTAATTTAGAGCAACAAGGCTCCGATACCAATTGAAAGGATCAAGATGGCCAAGAGGGGGGGTGAATTGGGCTTGTTTTAAATTTCTAAAGCAAATATGAAAACCTATCAAATGCCAATCACCCCCTAGTGCCTACCGGTCGTGTGTCCTAGCTAGAAAGCGGTAGCAGTTCATGGAATTGAAAAAACAACCTAAGTAATTCTAGTGGAAATGACAGAACACAACGGAAAGTAAATGCGGAAATGAAAGGAGCTCGGGAAAGAGAATTCTTGACGCAGCGATGTTTTCCCGAGGTATCGAGGAGTCGACACTCCCCCCTAGTCCTCATTGGAGCACCTCGCAAGGTATAGCTCCCCCTCAATCCCGCGCAAGGGATGAGTACTCTCTACGGGCTGATTCTTCGCCACTCCGGCTCAGTGAATCGCCCACAACCGATCACAGAAGCTTGGAGAAGGGCTGCCAACAATCTTCCGGCGATCACCTTCCTCCGACCACCACCAAACTGTCTAGGTGTTGTTGAACACCAAGAGTAACAAGCACAAGACCTGCACTTGACCAACTCTGCCAACAATCTTTCGGGGATCACCTTCCTCCGATCACCACCAAACCATCTAGGTGTTGTTGAACACCAAGAGTAACAAGCACAAGACCTGCACTTGACCAACTCAAGGCTAGGAAGGTGGATGGATGCACACTTGTCACTTCTAATCACTCTAGGAAGGAAGAACAAGAATTGGATCTCTCAAATCTCTCCCTCACTAGGCACTTGGCTCTCCAAGAACTCTCTCAAGGTTCCTCCAGGTGAAACAATGGACAAGAGAGCTAATTGGGACGAAATGGGCAACTATAAATAGTCCTCACCTCCAAAACTAGTCGTTTCTTACTTTTTCTCTTTTTTGCGAAGGCACCGGACTAGTCCGAAGCATACGCGTCGGACCAATTTCCCTGGTTCGGAGCTCACTTTTGAAACCCAACGGCTACTGTGCCAGGCACCTCTGGACTACCTGCAATGGTCCGAAGGTGGGTCCGGAGCCTCTGGTCCAGAGCCCTGGTCCTTACTGTACTCGAATTGATCAAGGCTGGGAAGCATCGGACTAACCCAACGGACTAGTCTGGAGCCCTTCCCAGGGCTCTCTCAAGTCCTCACTGGCCACCGGACCAATAACCATTATTCTGGTGCCCTCCGGACAGGTGGTCCAGAGTATCGTCCATAGCTTTCTACCTAAGGCAGGACCACCGGACCACTTCCAATGGTCCGGAGCCTCCTAGGCAAACTGGTACGGAGCCTCTTCCACTCCCTTCTTCACCTCATTTCACTAAGTCTTTTGAAGGGGTTTTGCTCCTACCAACTCAAGGGCTATTAGCAGGGTCTCTAGGACTAGTTGTGAGAAATGTGCATACACCGACATTCTCAAACTCTCCTAGGTCAAGCTACTAATCTCATACCCCCCTTAATAGTACGGTCAAAAGGAAAAACAAAGTCTTAGTCTATACTTAGTGCCCTTCTCAACCTTGTGGCACTAAGACCTAGCCTAGTCTTCAACTTGTATCTCCATCCTTTGAAACCGAAATGATTTCCATCTTGGGGGCATGAATATCCATTAAGCCCATTCATCTAGCATCACATATGACTTAACTCAATTTACTTTGCCTCTGCAAAACACACGTTAGTCATAGTGACCTAGCATTGTCGTTAATCGCCTAAACACAAGGGGCCATGATTCTTCAGAGACCAAGCTCTGATACCACTTGAAAGGGTCGAGATGGCGGACTAAAGGGGGTGAATAGTCTTTTCTAAAACTTAAGCGCAACGGCTAACCAAAACAAAAGCGGAATTAAAACTATCAGTCTAGCCAAGACCACACCCCTCTATCTATAGCTCAAGCACCTAGCAAAGTATACTAATTGGGCTTACTAAGGTGCCAAGCTAGGAAGCTCACCTAAACAAGTCTAGATTGCAAGGTCACATAAACCTAAGTAACTAGTACTATAAGCACAAAGAGAGCTCCTACACATACTAGTAAGCAAAGCACAAAGCACCTAAGCTTACTAGCAATGCTCTCTAGCAAGACTACACAAGTCAACTAGAGAGCTCAACTTACTTAGCTACACAAACTAAGCAATGTGACTAACAAGGCTACATAAGGCAATTAGCCACTCAAGATCTACTTCTATGCTACACAAGCTAGAAGGTAACTAGGCAAGCTACACAAGCTAAACTAGTTACAAGAGCAACAAGAAACAACTAGCACAAGTCTACGAAAATAAATACAAGCTAGTGATTTGAGCATGCAAACCACCGAGAAGATGTACACAAGGTTGACATGGTGATTTTTCTCCCGAGGTTCACTTGGTCGCCACCAAGCTAGTCCTCGTTGTATCGGCTCACTCACTTGGAGGTTTACGACTTTTTACAGGCCTCACTCGCCTAACCCCCTCAAGGGTTGCTGCCTAACCAACACAAGATGAGGGCACTCAACGATACCTTCAACTAGAGTTGCTCTTCGCGATCTCCCGTGGGGCGAGCACAATGCCCCTCACAAAGCACTTCTCCGGAGCCACGCACAAGCTTCTTGCGTGCTTCAACGGAGCCACAACCACCAAGCCGTCTAGGAGGTGGCAACCTCCAAGAGTAACAAGCACCATGAGCTTGCAACACGATCACCTAGTGCCACACGAAGCTATCTCTCAAAGCAATGCACTAGTAATCGCTCTCTCACATAATCGGATGAACTCTATCAAGTGTGTGAGTTAGAGGGCTCCCAAGCACACCAACACAAGCCACAAAGGCCCTAGGGTGCTCAGCAACCGGCCAAGGGCAGCCACCATGTCTATTTATAGAGAGGGAAAGAAACTAGCCGTTTTCCCAACTCTGCGCTTGTCCGGGCGCTCCCAACACTTGGGGTCCGGACCATTGCCCATGCGTCCGGACCTTCTAAACATTTGAATAGAGCCGTTGGCGAGCTTCAGCACGAAGAAAAACACCTCCGGACGCTAGATATAGTGCAGCTCCGGACCAATTTTCCTTGCGTCCGGACGTTATGCAGTAAGCTTCTCGAGAGCGTTTTTGCCTCCGGACGCTGTCCGGACCAACACCTCCGGACTATAGTAACTGTCCGGACCTCACAGAGCATTCCTGAGAGCATTTTCGGAGCTCCGGACGCATGTCCGGGCGCTACGGTCTGGACTAATGCGCATGCGTCCGGACTTTTAGAGACGCAGAAAAAGGCTTCTCAGGACTGCTGCGTCCGAACTACTACAGTGCGTCCGGACCAGCACAGTTCGCACGGAAACGTCCGTATCTCTTAGCTCCGAACTCCGATTTCGATGATCTTGGACTTTTTGGAAAGCTAACTCAGAGGCCTACACATCCCTCATATGCATTTAATCGATATCACAATGAATCAAAGCAGTATTCCATTCCAAGAGTCACTCTTGTGTTAGGAGCATACCAAAAAATATTTTTCTCTTCTTCGAGTTGATTCAATTCAACTCCAACACCTTCTCCTTTGCAAATGTGCCAATACCACCAAGTGTACATCACCATGTGCATGTGTGCTAGCATTTTTATAATCATTTTCAAAGGATTTTCACTTGTTCTCACCACGCCACTCGATCCTAATGCATCGCAATGTTAGATCGCTCAATTGGCACTAGATAACCGAGATGCAAACAAGTTTGATCCTCTTGATAGTACGGCTATCTATCCTAAACCCAGTCATACACTTCTCTACACACCTATGACCGGTGAAATGAAATGCCCTACAAGTTATACCTTTGCCTTGTGCATTCCATTCCATCTCCTCCAATGTTGATGCAACAATGCAACAACCTATCACCAAATGATATGATCCACTTCATATCATCACGTGACCGTATTGGTTCATTGATCTTGACCCCACTTGCTCTTCACCATTGCGTCGGTCCATCGGCGCCAAGCATCACTCGCTTTCCCTACACACTTGTAACCGGTCCATCAAGCCAAGCCTCATCTTGATCTTCTCCACCTTGGTCACATGACTCCATGGCATGTCTCATGTGCAATAAGCTCTTTCATCACATCATCTCATGTGAACTAATCTCCTGTGTATATCACTTAAACACATATTAGTTCACCTAGGTTGTCACTCAATTACCAAAATGACATAGGGACCTTTCAACCGGGTGCCACAAAACCAACACAAGATAGGGATCCACAAGCTACGAGCAATCGACTAGAGATACCTTTCGTGAACTCCCGTGGGGGAGGTTCAAGAACCCCTCACAATCCACCGATCGGAGCCAGAGACAAACACCTTCCTCCGCTCAACGATTCTCGTCACACCAAGCCGTCTAAGAGGTGGCAACCTCCAAGAATAACAAGAGCTCCCGCGATGACGACGATCACCAAGTGCCACTAGTATGCAATCAATGGAGCAATGCACTTGGTTCACTCAATCTCTCATGAATTGATGAATTATGTCAAGAGGATGAGTGGGTGGAGCAATCTCAAGCAAGCACAAGTGTGTGAGTAAAGTAGGAGTGCAAGAGGTGCCCCAAAGGGCCGGCCATATTACTTATATAGCCTTCAAACACAAGCTAGCCGTTTTGCCCCTCAAACTGATTCTCTGCGCGTACTTCGAACGCAGTTTCCATAGGGGGTCCGAACCATTGGGAGCGTCCGGACCCCATCACCACTGAGCGCCAACGGCTCTGTTTCACACTTCTGACGCTGGCTCCGGACGCACACCGAGCACCGTCTGGACCAACGCGCATGCATCCGGTCGCCCTCCAGTTCAAACGGCTTCTTTCCCGCTCTCACCAGAGAACGCCATGTGGCTCCGGACGCACTCAACAGTGCTACTCCGGACTAATGGCAAGCCCCGTCCAAACTCCTTGCAGAGAGCTCCCGAGAGCCCCTTTTCCTCCGAACGCCTGTCCTTAGTTCACTGTCCGGACACCAAACTCCGTCCGGACTTCCTTCTAGAACCAACAGAGAGCACCAGGCAGTCCAGACAGCGTCCGGACTCCTGCGTCTGGACCTCCAACAGCGTCCAAACCCCTGTCCACAGAACAGCCTACCTAGGGTGTGTGTCCGGACGCACACGCAATGGTCCGGACACACCAAAACCCTAGCGTCTGGACCGCTATCGGGACCTCTTCTTCTGCCCAAACACTTCTCCAACTCTCTTCCAAGCTTCCAAGGGCTAACACTAAGTGATCTCAACACTTGTGCATGTGTGTTAGCTTTTAGTTCACATTTTCTTGGAATTAGTTGGTTCACCTAACTAATTCATTTGATTTTAAATGCAATGCAATGAACCTAGTGGCACATGATAATCATAATCTATTGGGGATATTACCTCGGCATATCCCTAAGGACCTTATGGGCCTACCGACTAGAAGACGGCCTGGCCCGCGAGGCCCTACGGCACGCGACCAGCCCGTCGTGCACGCTAGGGACTCTGAAGAGCCTTGCTCGCCAAGGAAGATCCTAGAAGATAGACTCGAATCCCTTGCCTTAAGGGACCGATCGTAATTTGCTAGGATATGGAAACTGTAACCCTGCTCCCCGGCTATATAAGGCAAGCAGGGACACCCTCGAAAACACAATCTCTTAGATCTCATCTACACCTCATGTAACCTAATACACAAATCAATCCAGCCAAAAAAACACAGGACGTAGGGTATTACGGCGATTTGCCAGCCTGAACCTGTATAAATCGCCATGTCTACTCTCTCTATGTTACGCTTGATAGCGGTCGCCACACCTCCACCTACAATCTACTACCGTAGGGAACCCCCTAGGTAGACTGCGACGCATATTTCGTCGACAGTTGGCGCGCCAGGTAGGGGGTGTGTGCAACGACTCCATGGCTCGTCAAGCGGTCATCTTCCCTAATTCAATGGTCCTTCCGACGGCTGGCACTGTGCTCCAGATCGGATCCATATCCTGGACCATCGGATCTACACCGCGCGGGTCAGACGCGCCGCCACCCGCACGCCACCCTGCCATGCCAAAGTACCGCCCGCGAAGGATCGTCAGCATCGACAATCTAATCGATGCCATCGACCACTCCAACTCTGGCATCATCGACTGCGTCAACCTCGTGCAAACGGCGCGACGCCGACTCTCCGGCCATCATGGTCACCGGCTGTGCCGCCATCGTACTCCGTCGAAGGCCATGGTCACCAGTCCGTCTGTGATCTTACGGACCGCATCAGTGGGCATCTTCCAGTGAGTGTCCGTGATCTGCACCAGGGCCCCAGTCGTGATCGTTGATCAACACGGATCGTGTCATCTCCGCAACCCTCCAGCGACTCCAGCACTCCGGCAGGCGGTGTCCCTCGATGGCATGATCTTGCCCGATTCCCTCACTGAGAAGATGAACAAGATTGACACGGTGATTTTTCTCCCGAGGTTCACTTGTTCGCCACCAAGCGAGTCCCCATTGTGTCGACCACACACTTGGTGATTCGGTGGCTAATAGACGTTCACAAGCCTAGCCCACTAACTCGGGCACCGCAATAATCCACCCACAAGTGAGGGTATCTCAATGACACGCTAAACTAGAGTTGCTCTTCGCGATCCCCGCGGGGCGAGCACAATACCCCTCACAAAGCCTTCTCCGGAGCCACGCACAAGCTTCTTGCATGCTTCAACGGAGCCACGATCACCAAGTCGTCTAGGAGGTGGCAACCTCCAAGAGTAACAAGCACCACGAGCTCGCAACACGATCACCTAGTGCCACACGAAACTATCTCTCAAAGCAACACACTAGTAATCGCTCTCTCACACAATCAGAAGATCACTATCAAGTATGAGTGAGTTAGAGGGCTCCCAAGCACACCAACACAAGCCACAAAGGCCCAAGGGTGCTCAACAACAAGCCAAGGGCAGCCACCAAGCATATTTATAGAGAGGGGAAGAAACTAGCCGTTTTCCCACTCTCTGCGCATGTCCGGACGCTCCCAACACTTGGGTCCGGACCATTGCCCATGCGTCCGGACCACCTAGCCGTTTGAATCGAGCCGTTGGTGCGCTTTCCTCAGCTGAAAACAGCCTCCAAACGCTAGCTACAGTAGAGGTCCGGACCAATATACCGAGCGACCGGATTCTATCCAGAGAGCTCCCGAGAGCAGATTTTACTCCGGACGCTGTCCGGATCAACACCTTCAGACACTAGTTAGTGTCCAGACCTCACAGAGCACTCCGGAGAGCATTTTAGGCCTCCGGACGCAGGTCCGAACGCTATGGTCCGGACTGCTACAGTGCGTCCGGACCAGCACAGACCGCACGGAAATGTTCGTATCTCTTAGCTCCGAACTCTGATTTCAATGATCTTGGACTTTTTGAAAAGCTAACTCAGAGGCCTACACAAACCTCATATCCATTTGATCCATATCACAATGAATCAAAGCAGTATTCCAATCCAAGAGACATCCTAGTGTTAGGAGCATACCGAAAAACATTTTTCTCTTCTCCGAGTTGATTCAATTCAACTCCAACACCTTCTCCTTTGCAAATGTGCCAACACCACCAAGTGTACATCACCATGTGCATGTGTGTTAGCATTTTCACAATCATTTTCAAAGGATTTTTCACTTGCTCTCACCGTGCCACTCGATCCTAATGCATCGTAATGTTAGATCGCTCAAGTGGCACTAGATGACCGAGATGCAAACAAGTTTGCCCCTCTTGATAGTACGGCCATCTATCCTAAACCCGGTCATATGCTTCTCTACACACCTATGACCGGTGAAGTGAAATGCCCTACAATTATACCTTTGCCTTGCGCATTCCATTCCATCTCCTTCTCCAATGTTGATGCAACACATGCACCAACCTATCACCAAATGATATGATCCACTTTATATCATCACGTGACCGTGTTGGTTCATCGATCTTGACCTCACTTGCTCTTCACCGTTGCGTCGGTCCATCAGCGCCAAGCATCACCCGCTTGCCCTTCACACTTGCAACCGGTCCATCAAGCCAAGTCTCATCTTGGTCTTCTCCACCTTGATCACATGACTCCATATCATGTCTCATGTGCAATAAGCTCCTTCATCACACAATCACATGTGAACTAATCTCATGTATATATATCACTTGAACACATATTAGTTCACCTAAGTTGTCACTCAATTACCAAAATCACGTAGGAACTCTCACCCTCCCCACTCGACACCGCCAGGGCACGCGTCGGGCCGACCAGAACCGACGATGGATGAAGGGACACGCACGGCGTGTGCTAACAATGGCTGCCCCCTCCGTCAAACATTGCTCAAGATATTGAATGTATTTACGAAAAATGCCACTGACTTTGACCTCTTCCAAATTTAAAACCGTTTATCGATTTGATCAACCGATTGCACCATGTTGTAGAGCGATTCGAATAGAACAACTTTGCTTAAAGAAGCTTGGTCAAATTCGGACTGATTAAAGAGATATTAATTCCCAAAGTTTGATACTTGAAACTAAAGTTCGGAGCCCAATTAAAAGTTAACTTTTGCTGTTTTTGAAATTGCTTTTGAGGATCCAGACGAGGTCCAAATAGTGTGAAACTGGATTCATTGTCTTCATCTTGATGAGTACTTCAACTCATATTAAGAAATCCATTTGAGGTGCCATATGAAGTTGTAAGAGAAAATGCCGCAAAGAAGGCAGTTCAATACTGTTTTCCAAGACAGAGAGATTTAGAGAACTCAATTTTGCATTGAACTTGGAGTAACAATTGGAGACACTTAGAGATTGAATCAGGGCTTGGTCCAAACATAAAGTCTCCTCCAAATATTATAATATTCAACTTTGCTTAAAGGATAAATCTCATATCTTGTTCAGAAATTAAATTTTTAACATGATTAGAGAAATCCACCGATAATGTCTTAAATAGAATTTTGATCCGACGAAAGTATTTTCTTAACACTGGATCAACATGAATCTTTCCTGACTTTTGTTTTCAAAATGAAATAGAGTTGTTTGAGCATCGTTGTAGGGTTTGTTTGAACCCATATGCATCCATCCATTGATTAAAGCAATTATATAAAGAAGGAAACTTATTGTTCCATGTAACCCTTAAATCTCAAACTTCACGAAACTTCTCCGGTGATCAAGACAGACATAGAAGGATGTAAAGAATCCTGAAAAAGTACCTTCATCATCCATTTTCCAAAAAGTAAAATTAAAGCATCTGATCAATACTTGACTTAATTCATCTGAGCTTTAACCATTGTTTATCTTAAGATAACACCTGGGGTGTTACACATCCCACATGCGCTCCTTGGGAAGTAAAGACGTGACCCTTCCCGTTCCGTCAATACTGAAGTCTGCCCTTTATACCAAACGGCATGGTGCTTCGCCTTCCAGGGTTTTTGGAAAACCACAACGACGTCAGCACTGCGGTTCACCTTACATGGGTCGCTAAACACGGCTTTACTGGCCCGTTTATTTTTACCGTACACTCTTTTCAATTTTTCATTTAAAATACAATTATCGATTCCTTAAATATTCGCAACCCCGCAGTCCCGGGGACTGGATATACAATTTTGTTACGAATTTTCTTCGCAGCTACAGTAACTCGGCTACAGTATAACTGGTTGGCCAACTCCACCAGCCGTCAGAAGTTTCAATCCTCGGGGACTTCGTCGACCGCAACCACGACTCAGCCACCTGGTCGCAAACCCGACCAGGCTCGGGGACTTTGTCAAACTACGTACGCCGAGCAAGGCTCGGGGACTGCGACCGCGGCACAAGGAGGGCGGTGCGCAACAGCAAAACACCCGGGGACTGAAACTTGGGGACTGCAAACAAAACAATATGATCCTGATGCAAGAACCTACCAGCTCCTTACATCAGGCTCGGGGACTACGGGTATTCGCAGTCGTTTCTTACAAAACTTATGTTTCAGTCTTCAATTTATGATCCTGATGCAAGAACCTCCTAGCTTCTTACATCAGGCTCGGGGACTAAGGGTATTTGCAATCGTTTTTTACAAAACTTATGTTTCAGTCTTCAATTTATGATCCTGATGCAAGAACCTTCTAGCTTCTTACATCAGGCTCAGGGACTAAGGGTATTCGCAGTCGTTTTCTACAAAACTTATGTTTCAGTCTTTAGTTACAATTTTTATGCATTCTTCATCTTTTATAAAGCTTGGCACCACGTTCATACTTCACCTACTACCAAGCTCAGGGACTAAGTGAGTACGGTTCACCTAGCGGTGAATGTACTGATTTTCTTCTCGACAAAGCTCTGTTGTTTCCATGTTGTTTTTGCAGAGCCTAAGTGGGTACACTTCACCAGAAAAGGACTTTTCAAAAGTTTTTCTTCTTCAACACGTCACATTCTTCCGACAAGCAGACGCAACATCCGACGAGGTGATTTGCTCGCACATCATGCTATGACACTCTCGACTAGCCCGACCTGGTCGGGAGGCTTCTCCAAGCAGCACCTCGACCAGGCACCCTGGTCGGGATCCTACGACGACGAAGATGACCAGCTGAGCACCTCCAAGGACGATGTTGCAGGCTCGCCAGAAGAATGCAACGTGCTCGGGGACTTGTTGGGGATATTACCTCGGCATATCCCCAGGGATCTTATAGGCCTACTGACCAGAAGACGGCCCGGCCCGCGAGGCCCTGCGGCACATGACCAGCCCGTCATGCTCGTCAGGGACTCCGAAGAGCCTTGCTCGCCAAGGAAGATCCTAGAAGATAGACTCGAATCTCTTGGCTTAAGGGACCGATCGTAATCTGTTAGGATATGGAAACTGTAACCCTGCTCCCGGCTATATAAGGCGAGCAGTGACCCCCCTCGAAAACACAATCTCTTAGATCTCATCTACACCTCGTATAACTTAATACACAAATCAATCCAACCACCAAAACACAGGACGTAGGGTATTACGGCGATTTGCCAGCCTGAACCTGTATAAATCGTCGTGTCTACGCTCTCTGTGTTACGCTTGATCGTCGTCACCACACCTCCGTCTACAATCTACTACCGTAGGATACCCCCTAGGTAGACTGCGATGCATATTTTGTCGACATAATCAAACACAAAAGCTCCCTCCTTGATAGTACGATTATCTATCCTAAATGTGATCACACCCTCTATGGTGTCTTGATCACTAAACCGAAAAAGGTTCCTAAATCACCTTTGCCTTCACATCATTTTCCTTTGCACCACCATGCTAGAGCCTTGCCATCGACACCTTGATCCAATAGCTCCATCACATGACATGTACCAACCTATCTCATGATTCACACTTAAAGATCAAGGTTAGTACTTAGGTAGGTTTCATCAATTACTCAAAACCAAACACATGTGGACTCTCAGCGCGGAGAGCCCCCACTATTGCGTCGCTGCCAGGCCGCTCCTGTAGCAGCACCACGTCGTCATCGTCGAGGCGCATCCCATCTACATTACAACAGCTCTTCCCCGCAACACCTATTTCAATCGTTGGTCACCAATTTGATGTCACTTCCCCTTCCGTGGCGGTTTCCCACGAGCTTCCCGACGGCCCGGCACCGCGTGCTTCCTGGCGTGCTGCTTCCCGTCCAGTCGCGTGCGGTATGGTGTTTTTCCTCTTTAATTTGTTGTATCTTGGTAGAAATTTGTGCTTCTTATCCAATTTATGTTTCCTATGCGTCCGGCCATCTTACAATTTTTATTTTTGTTGTGTTTGAAGGACAGAATGGTAGATTGAATCTTGAGATTCATCATAAATCATGGATTCATGTCCAAACATGACTGACCAATGGTGGCCAGGATTGATTTCCTTTTTCTGTCCCTGTGAATCATGCCAACAAGGGTGCAGACTGCTTACTAGCATTCAATTGACTAAGGAGCGGGCTGGTATTGATGATCGCAATCCATCATAATTTGTTTTTTTTGCGAGCTGCCTTCCATCTTTATTATCAGACTGTTTCTAGATTGAAAATTGGTTTCTCCTTGTAGTATGATGGGCAACTAAAGAGTCAATGTTATGCAGCGACTTCAATTTGATTATTATACAATCTGCTATGCATGTAGTCGGTCTCTAATCAAGCGCACTAGGATATGATAGCACAAGGAGAAATGTCATGAATGAGCCCTGCTGTGGAGGAGCTTGCCATCCAATGGCTGGATTACGGCTGTTGTTATTCTCTTTCCATCTATTTAGGACTTTCACATTCAGTCATTTTTAAGGAGATTCTTGACCAGCAATATTGGGGCCAACACCATATCTGGATCCGGTCCTCTATTTGGTGAAATGCTCTTTGGTGTTGTCGGGTGGTTCAGTTCTGAGGAACTTCTTCCTTTATAATGAAAAATATGTGTATGACCATGTGTGCTATGGTTGAGTTATGTGGTTACTAAATCCTTTTGGCACAAATTGTGAAAACACAAAGATTTGTCAATATAGCTGCAAAAAGAGTTGTTAGACTACAATACTCAGAACTTAGATACAATATTTTGATCCATAGAGGAGGATGTTAAAAAGTTGAGGTTATTTTGAAACCCACCAGTTCTTCCCCAAATAATTGGTTATGTATTCATATTCAAAATAGTAGCTCTTGGTTAACCGTAAAAATTGTTGGGTTTATCTTAGTTTTTTTGTTGTTTCTATTTTTCTTTTTTTTATTGAACATGGTGCTTTTCATAAAAGTTGGGTTTACCTCTGTAAAAAACTAAGTTTTGGACGTAGTTTAGAAGTCAACTTTTAACTTATAAGGGCCATTATTTTTTGTTTTTTGGATTGCTTTTAGGTAAATGAACTCTGAAATTATAATATATATTCCATGTATGAATATTTAAGACATGATTATATGGGGATTTGTTTACCATAAACTCAAAGGGGAATTAAGTTCCATAGATAATGTTACTTGGGTGTTTGTTGAGCCCTAAAGTGGTTGCTCCCCTCCCTATGGACCGTCACTTGCCAGGTCGGCCACGTGCTGCCTTAGGGTTCTTCGCGCCGGCTGAGTGCGTCATCATCTGCAGCATCAGGAGGACCCGTCATAGGTCTACGACAACTAAAGGGGCACGGTCATCGTCTGGCGAGACAGAGCTTACACCCGAGGGGTTGGGCGAGACAGAGACCACGCCCTTGGTTCAAGCGAGACACGTCCGAGGGGTTAGGCGAGACAAAGCCCGCATCCTTAAATTGGGCGAGACGGAGCTTACGCCCGAGGGGTTGGGCGAGATAGAGCCCTCGCCCTCGGGTCGGGTGAGACAGAGCCCGCGCCCTCGAGTCGGGCGAGACAGAGGATGTCGATCAACACTATAAGCATAAATAGTCTCCAACTATATTTCGTACACTACACACATAAATAATAACGTAATGAGGATAAAATAGTTGGATGACGTTTTGGCGTTTTAGCGAGTCGTGCAACAACCCTGAAGATCTCCAATATATGATTAAGAAGTTAGGGAAAATATAACTATGTATTCTTATTAAAAACAAAAATGTTATATATATTGTGTATAGGCTCAAATACAATTGTGTAAAAGTTAAATTTCGCAAAACTAATTTGGTTATTTTTAACAGTATTCCATATATAAAACCGTAGCGTTAGCACGGGCAAATATACTAATAGTAGTAGTAATAATAATAATAATAATAATAATAATAATAATAATAATAATAATAATAATAATAATAATAATAATAATAATAATAGTGTAATTTATTTTGCTTCTATTGTAACGTTTGAGCATTTATCTAATTTACTTACATATACTCTCTCTGTGTGTGTAAAAATAGATTTCTAAAGTTATGTTAAGTCAAACTTTTTAAACTTTGACAGAATTTTTTGAATAAACATTGAGATTTATAATATGAAAGTTTTTTCTCTATAATTAGTTAAAGTAAAAAAAATAACTGACATATGTTATAGAAATTGTTTTCCTAGGATGGAGAGATAACTTTGTTAATCACTTGATGGTTTGTCTTTCGGAAAAAAATCATCTTACCTTTAATCGTTTGAGACAGCGTGAAAGGTTTGGCAACATGTTTCACGACAATTTTCGACAAATCCTGTGCGACCTTTTCGTCCCTCCGGAGCTACCAAATCCCTTCACATCGTCAATCCCTCTTGGACACCTTCTGAAATCAGAAGGAAAGACAGGGACGACGGGCACTTCGAGGGAGGAATCTGCCATCCCGTCTCACCGTTCGGCGTTGTCCCAAATCTGAGAGCGTTCCCAGGACCTAGGGTTCGTGAGATCCAGCCCCAGGATGGACCCGAACCCTAGAGCTCCCCTCCTCCTCGCCATTATCGTCCTCGCGCTCGGCGCATCCGTGGTAAAGATCTGGCCCGAGCACAGTTCGGATCTTTGGGTTCAGGGTTCTTTGAATCCAGCTTGTTCACTGGCAAGATTGATGAGGGTCTTTTGCTTGTATGTGCAGGCGGCCGGCGCTGAGGACGATGCGTTGGGAATCTCTTTGGGCCGCCGCGCCGGGGTGGGAAATCACGATTACTTCGCGTAGCAAGAACTAATTGAGGATGTCGTTTTGGTGTCAAATTTGTCAACTTTGATGTCTGATTGGCGCCGGTGGTGCCGTTTTGGCAGGGCTTCTTGCACGGCCTGAAGAAGAAGGACGCACTGGTGGAGGGGGATCATGGGGTGGCCCTTGACGAGGTTGGACCGGGGCTGTTCGATGCGCTCTTCGCCAGCCTCTCTATGATACTAGTCAGTGAGGTACTGATTAGTGGTGTGAGCTAGGGAGGATTTGAGTTTGGGAAATGGCCTCTTTGTAGCTGCTGTTCTACACTCCTACTGCATTGCCTTGGCTGTGAGATTCGGATGTGTGGTTGTACCTTCGATGGTGGTGCCACAGCACAGGCTTAACAAGCTGTTCAAAATTTTCTTCTGTGGTGATGTAGATTGGAGATGAGACATTTATCATTGCTGCACTGATGGCGATGCGGCACCCCAAGTCAATTGTGTTGTCTGGTGCACTATCTGCGCTTTACGTGATGACGGTGAGCTATTTAATTGCTCTTTATCTACAGTAGTTCCTGTTGCTTATGTGCTACACAATGCAAAAGCAACTTGGGAGTATATGATACAAGTTAGAATTAAAAAGATGCTTTTTCTAATGCCACTTATGTCTTAACTAGTTTGATCTACTTTTTTATTTTATACCCTCGGTATGTTACAATGTCTAGGTTCAGATATAAATCTATCTGATGCTCAATATAGATGTTTGCACTGTCCATATCTTAAGGGCGTTATTGCTACGTTCCATTTAACTTTGGTGCTTGTGCTAGTATTTGTTTCATGTATGCCAGCTCCTTAGTTTTTATTAGTCTAAGCTGTTACCACAAAGTATTTTGATTCTCTATGCTGCTTACATATTTCATTTCTCCCCCAACAAGGTATTGTCAACCGGACTTGGTAGAATAGTGCCCAACTTGATATCAAGGAAGCACACTAATAGTGCTGCTACAGGTACTTATGTTCTTTTAGTTGTGAATGTTTTCATATCGTCATGTTGGCAGTTATATTGTATATTACTGATGTAAGCATTATGCAAGTTTTGTGTTATCTGGGGTGAGAAAAAGATGATATACTTCCCCCAAATTATATGGAAAGAATGGTGACACTCTTGGGCTAACATGCACAACTCAATTCATTCAAGATCCTGCCAGGAAAAAAAATCTTGATTCATTTGATCATTTCCCTTAATATTATTGTGATAATAAATAAATTCTTCCCACTCAAACTTAAGACAGGCTATCTGACACCTGTTCCAGTTATGTGGAGATGTTGAATTATTTTATTTGAACTGAAAATGTACTGAGACACGCTGATGATTAATGTTAAAAAGAGTATTAAGTATTTGAAACACCAACCATTAGTTTGACTCTAAATGCTTTGCAGCTTGAGTGATTTTCACACATCAGGGCATGGGCATGGGGGGTAGGATAGACTGGTAGTCCTAGTAGCTGGAGTTACCATGTTTGCATTTGAAATAATTTGGCACACTGATATGTTCTTGCCATTGCTCATGAGTGACCTGTCAAATTTTTTACCTGCCAGTTTTGTACTTGTTCTTTGGACTACGGTTGCTGTATATTGCTTGGAAATCTGACCCAAAGGGATCCCAGAAGAAGGAAATGGAAGAAGTATGTGTCCTTTTTCCAATATAGCCTTTGCTATGCGTATTTGCAGCTTATTTGTTGTATTGTATGCCATGTTCTTCTTCTGAACATGGGGCATGGAAAATGTCCATTATTGTTTTAGTTTTTGGTCCTACTTGCTAGTCCATTACACCCTTCCTTGTTTACCTGCTGTTTTGGACATTTTGCCATCTACTAATTTCAATATCATGTGGATACTCTTAAATAATTTTGTGTATGGTCAAAGTACTGGAATGTTGAATGTGTGTATTCTAGAATGAGAAGCAAAGAGAGACGGAGGGAGGTAGTTCAATGTACTAAAATAGAAACCATTAAGCTCACTTATGTTTTAAAGAAAACATTATTGAGCCCACTGTTAATCACTTGAAAGTATCAGTACAAGTGTTATGATAAGCAGGAACAGTTTCTTGCCAGTTCTTATGCTAAAGTAAGAGCATGACACCTGTACTCTGTAAAAACTAGCAGCTGTATGAACTGAGGTGCAGGCATATGAACTATCAGTAAAAGCTATTGATGAAAATATTTGCACAACTTGAAAACTATATGGTTATACCTTGCTTTTAAACTTCAATGTATGCTCTCAAAAGGGTTACAGACCTTTTGATGTACTTTTAGTTATGAATTAATGACATATATGTATGTATGAGCAGGTAGAAGAGAAGATTGAGTCAGGTCAAGGAAAATCAACCATCCGTAGGTTCTTTACAAGATTTTGTACACCAATCTTTTTGGAGGTTAGTTTGTTACCTTATGGAAGTGTATCAAATGCTTTTGTTGCTTCTGTATAAGTCAGTCCATAACAAATGTATTGTGTACCTGTGATATGTGATTCATTATGAGACAACCTTGGGTTTAACATTTTAACTCTTTATCCTGGATGCAGGCTTTCATCTTAACCTTCTTAGCTGAATGGGGTGACCGAAGCCAAATAGCAACAATTGCGGTAGGATACTGCTCCACTTACTGAAATTCTTTGATGTATCTAACATTGTATTTTTCATCGAGGGCTGTGATTCTATAGGAACTTGTACATTCATAAGCAAAAATCTGTATCTTACAAAGTTTCTTTGCTTCTGTTATCACCATGCAGCTGGCAACACACAAGAATGCAATTGGAGTTGCAGTTGGAGCATCATTGGGGCACACAGTGTGCACATCTCTTGCTGTGGTAGGAGGGAGCATGTTGGCATCAAAGATTTCGCAGCGAACAGTAGCGACAATTGGAGGCGTTCTCTTCTTAGGGTTTTCTGTTTCATCCTACTTCTACCCTCCGTTGTGATGAAAAGGTACTAGCAGCTACGTCCACTTGGATGGTAGTCTTGAATTGTTTCATGTCCTGGTGTATGAAACATAGTAACTGATGATGAAGTAACCCGAATCATTCCAGCACGCTTCGAGGGACCGCTTCGACTCGTGGGCCCCATGTAATGTACAGACACATCCCTGACAACAATGTTCTCTGCCATGCTGCCTTCAGTCCGTATGTAGAAGCTGTCTCATTGAGAGCATGGCCAATTTTTTATTGCTTGTATCCAAAGTATAACTTATGTATACGCTGCTCCAATCTCTTCAGCAAGAAAAAAAAATTCCTATCATTGTTTGCTTGTCTCTAATATTACCTTTTTTGTCTCTTAGTTTTGTTTCTAGATGGCCAAAGGTGCTAACATCATATTCTCTCAATCTCATAATATCTGTCGTTTTCGGTGTCCATTTGTGTCTCCAAATAAATCTATTAAAAATTAGATTCAGAGATTTTTCTAATGATACTAATTATGTATCATAAATATTAATATTTTTTAATATATGTTTTGTTAAAGTTGTTTTTTGGAAAGTGAAAGTGACAAATATTTTTGGACAAAGGGAGGCTTCATCTAGGTCCTCTTTGGTCAAAGATTCAGTTCCTGCTTCCAGGCTTCTTGAACAAAATAGCATATTGTCGAATTAAGCGAGGTATGCCACTTCTGTAGTGGACAGCTTAACCAAACAAGGTGTAATCTTGCCTGGCAGAAATTATTTGCATCCGCCCAGGACGTTCTGTACGGGCGTCACAGATCAGATGTGATTGAATGCCATGTTTGTCCCTATATAGTTATATTGTGCAGTAGCAGTAGCAACTGCAAACGATCCTAGGACCAGGATCGTGTGCAGTTACTACTACTACTGTAACCTATGCAGTAGCGTATCTCAGTCATCCAATGAACCATCAATGGTCAGGATCGGAGCCTCTTTTTCTCTCATTTTTTTCTGCCCTATGTGTTATCGGTTACTGTATTCCTCCTACTATTCGCACGATTGATGTTTGGCTCTGCAAGGTGGATTTCTTGTGAGACACCAACAGTGACAAACATATATATGGAATTCCAAAAATATACGATTACCACGTCTACTCACTAAATCTTAAAAATATATATATCTAATCTCTCACAACTAATAAAAATAATTAAAGATACACAACTTCCTCGTACCAAAAAAAATTGTGTCTGGCCTGCCCTCCATGCGACGTTCTCCTCACATTCGCTCGCAGTACTAAACTCAAGACACTCGGCAAAGTGACCATTCCAGAGCAGCCGAGAAGTGGTTTTACCGAGTGTGACATGTTTGCCGAGTGTGATGCCCAAGACACTCGGCACAGTACACAGACTTTACCGAGTGTCTTGCATGGGACACTCGGCAAAGGCGGCAAACCTATAGACTTTGTCGAGTGTTTGACTTTACACTCCGCAAAGTCTCAGTCACTGTGTCAACCGACGTTACTTTGCATTTTTCCTTGCTGAGTGTGTCGTTACTTTGCCGAGTGTCACAGTACGCTCGGCAAAAAACTTTGCCGAGTGCCCGATAAAAAAACACTCGGCAAAGTAGGCTTTGCCGTTAAGATCGCTAACGTGCGTTCTTTGCCGAGTGCAACACTCGACAAAGGACCCGAGTCCGGTAGTGTAGTCATCCTTGTTGCAACGTACTAAGATGTTTTCTAGCAATATAAAGTTGTCTACAAGAAGAATGAGTTTTTTAAAATTGTTCAACGAGGAAATGACTTTACATAAAATGAAATGTGGTAAAAACGAATTTATTTTTACTTAAGCATGTCTTTATCTATCTTTATCATTTACCTATTATTGATTGGCCATGTTGTTAGTTAGGTACCAATAGGCAATATGTTGAGAAATTATTGACCATGAATATTTTTTTTTGATTTTTGGAAAAGATTTTGTGGCTGAATGACTCAACCGAAAACTACTTCAAAACTTCTGTGCTCGCTACCCTTATTTGTTTATAGAAACAGCGACCGATAGGACCTGGGGAGGGAAAAATGGGAGAGAAAGGGGCTCTAATCCTAGCCGTTACTAGTTCATTGGATGGCTGAGATACTGCTACTGCATATGTTGCAGTAGCAGTAGCAACTGCACACGATCCTGGTCCAGTTATATTCACCCCATGTTGTCATGAGTATCGTATACTGGTGGCCACCGTGGTCCTTTGCTATTCTGTTTTGCTTTGCTGCGGGCATGCAGTTTCCATTATGTTGGATTCAAGTCATTGCAATCTTGTGGTGATTTCTCTCTTTTTCGTTCCTGAGTCTGGTGAGTTGGCGCCTGATAACAGCAATTCTTTTGTCGCTGTCATGTGCACCAGGTGCTTATCAAAAGATAAGATGGTTTAGTTTGCACTACACGTCTTTAAGGTGTGTTGACAAGATCATATCTGAGCACAGCTTTATGTATATAGTTTAACTTTTATGTGTTTAATGATGTAGCAATCTTCTGTTTCGCAAGTACTCACACATAGGCACTAAGCATTGTACATGGCGTCACACCAGTATAACACTCTTGGCGTTCTGTGACTGGCAAATCTTCACTTTACATACCTCCCAAGATAGAGTTCCATTGCATCCTAACTTTGGGCAATGCCGGCGGTATACTCGCTCTCTTCCATTACAAATAAATAAGTAATGTTTTTTTCTATAGGGGACCGTCTTCGGCCCATAGAGAACTGACCTTTTTCTATACCAAACTTTGGGCTTGGCTATGGCCATGAAACCATATGGAACGATCCTTCACTACTGAGTAGTAATTACAGGGCTATTTGGTACAAATTAGGAAGAACTAGAGAAAATTTAGACTGGGAATAGCAAGATCATGGATAGGTAGAGCAAGAACAGCAAGGGGCTTCTCAGACGAGTACAGAGGAAGAAGACGGATTTCAGATTCGGTTCTGTTCGATGTCTTCCTCCAGTTGTTGTTCTCCTCTTTTGTAGTCCAGTAGATGGGCCAAGGCCTACTGCTAACCATGCACATATACGTATCATAGCCCATAAGCCCAGTACATAACATTCCCCTCCACTTAAAATGCGGCTTGCCCTCAAACCGCTGTCACCAAGGCTCCCGGGGTCCCACGTTAACCTCATCAACCTTTTAGAAATGATTGTGCTGGGCAACTCACTTCTTTTGTAGTTGAAGGTCGTGAGAAGTTGTGGTGCCACTGAGATTGGCCTCTGCAATGCCTTGGTGAATATCAAGGAACAACTTGTCGTGCTTAGTCACTGAGCACTTACTGCTGATCCATGGAAATAGAGGAGCCTCATAGACAAACAGACCAAATGATAGTACATAATGGATATATTTTGAAGCTCTTGTAACTCCACCACTGGCAGCAAAGACTTTCAGTTGACTGTACACATTATGGACCACCACGGTATGAAACTGAATGAGCCTCTGTATTTCTTTTTGGAGGGGTTCTTGAAGAATCATGGCCCTTATGGTTTCGGTGATTTACGACAATTGAATATTATTATGGCTAACATGTGTTTTGCAGAGGCTATGCGTAGCTTAGCCATAGTGATCAATGAGAATGGGCATCAACGGTTATCACTAAGCCTCCAAGATGGATATCGTTTCAGATTTCAAAGAGACATGATGAAGACCCTAGAGTGATAGGTCTAAGTGCCAAAAGGTGATGAAGGACACTTAGAAATAGATAGGGATTTATTTAATCTTTGACCGTACTATCAAGAGGGGTCTAGATGAGTAGCTTGACTTAGGAGAGCTTCATGACTTAGGTGTGGTGCACACTTAACTACCTTAGCTCTAAGCATGCCTATGGTGACCGTAAGATAGCCTAGAACAACTTCCATATTCTTCGCGACGAAAAAACGAGGTTGAGAGGGCTGAGTTCTGGGCGACGGACGCTGGAGACCATGGCGTCGGACGTTGTCCGTCGCACCAGACAGAGGGTGTCGGACGCTGGGGTGTAAGCCCCCGAGCGTCCGTCGCCTACCCGAGAGCCCTGTTTCTGGCTGAGTGAAATTGAGTCTGACAGACATTGTCCGTCGGGTTGGCGTCAGACGCAGTAAGAGCGTCCGTCGGCCTTCCAGAGAGGGTTGTTTTCAGCCAGCCCCAGCCAGGGGCGTCGGACGCTGAAGTGCAACGTCCGTCGCCAAAGTGACGGAGCGTCCGTCACCCTTTCGAATGAACAGAAACTAGCCGTTGGGCAGGGCGATGGAGCGTCCGTCGCCTAGGCGATGGAGCGTCCGTCGTCAACTTAAGTGGTCTGTTTTCTTCAGCTCGAGATAGTTTTTGTGGGGGTCTATTTATAGCCCACCCCTTGCCTTCCCACCTTGCCTTTGCTCATTTCAGTTGCTGAGTTGCTTGAGAAGGTTGGGAAGAGAGCAAGATCCCTAGAGAGAGAGTGATTCACGAATCCATCCATCCTCTTCTCTAGTTCATCCAAGAGATCAAGTGTGTATCCACTCTAGTTGTGAGGCTTGATTGAGTCAAGTGAAGATCAAGGCTTGTTACTCTTGGTGATCGACATCACCTAGACGGTCCGGTGGTTCTTGGAGGAAGGTGATCACCGGGAGGATTGTCGGCGGCCCTTCTTCATCGACTTGTGATCGGTTGTGGGTGGTTCACCGAGCCGGAGTGGCGAAGAACTAGCCCATAGAGAGCATTCATCCCTTGCGCGGGATTGAGGGGGAGTTATACCTTGCGAGGTGCTCCAACGAGGACTAGGGGGGAGTGTCGACTCCTCAATACCTCGGCAAAACATCGCCGTGTCAAGAATCTCTATCCCTAGCTCTTTCATACCGCATTACATTCCGCACTTGTTCTTCATTTCATACTATAATTGTGTAGGGTGTTTTTGATTTCTTTGGCTTGCTATTGCTTTCATAGTCTAAGGCACACGAATCGTTAGGCACAAGGTGATTGGCATTTGTTTAGGATTTCATATTTGCTCTAGAAATTTGAAATAAGCCCAATTCACCCCCCTCTTGGGCATCTTGATCCTTTCAATTGGTATCGAAGCCTTGTTGCTCTAAATTAGGCTTCACCGCCTAGAGCAAGATATCCCATGGGGATGGACCGCCACCCATGTTTGATGGGGATGATTTTTCATATTGGAAAGTGCGGATGGAGGCCTACCTTGAGGCCGTGGATATCAGTGTGCACAAAGCCGCTACCATAGGTGGCACCGTGTTCGTCGAGGATCCCTTCTTTGAGAAGAACAATGCTAAGGCAAAGAACATTCTTTTCCGTGGCATTGGCAAGGATGTGTTCAACCGTGGGAATTGCAAAACCGCATACGATGGTTGGACAAACATTTGTGCGCTACACGAAGGGACCAAATGTGAGCGTTAGGAATGCTACCACTTGGTCATGGCAAAGTTGAACTCCTTTACCATGCATACTAATGAGAATGCTAATGAGATGTACTCACGTCTTAATATTTTTGTAGAGG
This sequence comes from Microstegium vimineum, assembly GCA_022036555.1. NCBI lineage: Eukaryota > Viridiplantae > Streptophyta > Magnoliopsida > Poales > Poaceae > Microstegium > Microstegium vimineum. Next base: position 33,441,555 of record CM039132.1, read on the forward strand.
AGTTGAATGGACTTGGGCTCACCCAAATGCAACCTACCAATGTGGTGCGCAAGATTCTTTGTGTCTTGCCAATTGACAAGTATGGCCACATCGTCACCGTTCTTCACCAAGGGGATCTCTCAACTTCTACACCAACACAAGTGTTGGGCAAGATCAATGCTCATGAGATGTACATGAAGATCGGTGATGGCGGTTCTTCATCCTCCTCCAAGAAGAAACACAAAGAGAAAGAGGAGAAGAAAGACTTGGCCCTGAAAGCTTCCACCAAAGAGAAGTGCAAGATCCAATTGGTGGTTGAGGACTCAAGTGATGAAGATGATGAAGATAACATCGCTCTCATGGTGAAGAAGACCACCAAGATGTTGAAGAGGCTAAACAAGAATGGAGTCAAGTTTGACTCAAAGAAGAAGAAATTCTTCACAAGCTCTTCAAGGAAGCCCATCTCGTAAATGAAGTGCTACAATTGTGGGATTCTTGGTCATCTAGCTCATACATGCACCGAAGAGAAGAAAGACAAGTTCAAGAACAAGAAGTTCAAGAACTACAAGAACAAGAAGGGTGCACAAGATGATTCAAGTGATGATGACAAGAAGCAAGACAAGCCTTACAAGAAGAAGAACTTCGACTTCCACACGAAGAAGAAGGATGGCAAGGCTTACATTGTTGGAGATTGGCTCACCGACATTGAAGATTCAAATGAGCCCTCCGATAGTGAGAGTGAAGATGAGAAGGTGGCCGCCTTGGTGATTGGTTCTTCTACTCCACCGCCACCTCCTCCTTCATCACCGGGCTCATCCTCTACACACCTATGCCTCATTATCAAAGGTGACAAGAAGGTACAAAAAGAGGATGATGATGATGATAGTGGTGACTCAAGTGGTAGTGATAGTGATGATGAACACACACCATACTATGATGAGCTAATTAAAATTTGCAACAAATATTCCAACATCATCATAAAATACAAAGGTAAAAATGACAAACTACTTGAGGTCAAAGAAAACTTGCATGCTAAGCTTGATGCCTTGTCTAGTGCTAATGATGCTTTGAAGCTTGAGAACAACTCTCTCACATCTAGCACTAGGGAGCTCAAAGCCTCACTCAAGCAAGCAATTGAGAAACATGATAAGCTTGAGAGGTCGACACAAGAGCTCCAAACAAGGTATAACTTGTTAAAATATGACTACAACCAAGTAAGAAATGAATATGGCACACTTGTGGTAGCTAATGAATTGCTTACACATGATCTTGCTACACATGTTGCTATTAATCCGGTTGTTTAAGTGTGATAGTGCTACTTCTTGTGAGGACTTGCTTGATGAAGTTGCTAGTGAGCAAAATGCTAAGTGCAAGGGCAAGAAGGTATTTGAAGCCGACAAGTATGATGACTATGTGAAGATGAGGGAAGAGAACTCAAAGCTCAAGGAAGAGCTAATCAACCTCAAGGCAAACAAGCCCTTCACTATCAAGTCGGCCAAGGAAGATGACAATGATGCTATCACCTTGATCAACACACTTAGAGAAGAAAATGCAAAGCTCAAGAATGAGAAGATCAAGCTAGCAAGTGGTTTTGAGAAGTTCACCAAGGGCCACAACCTTCAAAGTGAGCTCTTGATGAACACCGTGATGAAGACCGACAAGAAGGGTATTGGGTTCAAGGAGAACCAACTCATGAAGGCCAAAGTCAAGATTGAAGCAAATAATTACTACAAGGACAAGGCCATGAGCAACAACTATGACAAGCCAAGGCCCAATCCAAGAAGATGCTTTGAGTGTGGTCAAGTTGGTCGCTTTGCTTATGATTGCAAGACTCCACCACCCAAGACCTTTCCCAAGAACACAAGGCCCTTTGCTCATGACGCACACTTTGTCATCAACAAGGATTCCAAGGGTAGACCACTTGTAGTGTTTCTCGGGCCTAAGATGAAGAACAAGCCCAAAGTGCTATGGGTTGCTAAGGAGTTGGTTACCAAGGCTATGGGACCCGTTTTGAATGGGTTCCCAAACAACAAGCTTAACTCTAAGTTGCTTGTGTGTAGGTGAACTACAAGACCGGTGGAAGTCATTGGGTGATTGATAGTGGTTGCACTCAACATATGACCGGTGACCCCCGGATGTTCACCACACATGATGAGGATTGTGAAAATCAAGACAAGATCACATTTGGGGACAATTCAAAGGGCAAAGTTCAAGGGCTTGGCAAAGTGGTTATCTCCAATGATCAATCAATATCAAATGTCTTGTTAGTGCAATCTTTGAGCTTCAACTTGCTATTGGTTGGTCAACTTTGTGATCTCGGGTTCCAATGTCTCTTCACTCCCTGTCGGTGTCCAAAATGGCAGGGTCTACACAGCCAACGAGTGAATTTCTATGCGTGTTGGAGATCGGATGGTTACGCTCGGAGAACACAGGGTTTATACTAGTTCGGGCACGAATGCCCTACGTCCAGTTTACTGCGAGATCGTGTTACCGAGCGTGGAGTGCTCGTAGAGGAAAGCCGGTTCCCAGGTCTCGTGCGTATGAGGTTCTTGGTTCTAGTGAGAGAGTGTGTGTATTAGAGTGTCGAGAGAGTTAGATTGAGGGTCCATTCTCCCCCTTTATACATAGGGAGAGATGGCAAAATACAATGTGGAGAGGGAGAGAGAACGTGGGCCCGGCTAGGGTTGCTGTCTTGGGAGCGCTTTCGGGCTTCCGTTTGCCTTCCTTCCCGGAGAAGATTGAGCCTATAGACACGCCGTCCGGGTCATGTTCTTCCTTGATGAGGCTGTAGCCATGCGCCTTGTGATCTGGGACGTCATTGTTCCCTAACTAGGGCATGGGCGAGGGTAGGCAGCACAGGGCCAGGCACCCCCGCGTTCCGTCATACAGGGCTGAGAACGCCCTAATCCCTGTTCAGGTATCCGTCAAAGGTATGGTGCGAGCGTGGCGAGTGTGAATCGGCGGTTTAGCCAGAACAGGAGCTTGTACCATAAGGGCTCAACAGGGATAGGCATGGCGGTCCATGCCTTGAAACCCCATCCCTAAGGACGAGCGGTACTGTGGACCTTTTGACTATTGGCTAGGGAGCCACGGGTCGGTCGTGGCGGCGGTGCCTTCGGGAGAGGATGATATCGTCAGGTGATTTTATGCTAGCTCGGACGGGGCAGAAGAGCCTCCGAGGGTAGGCGACGTCATGAATGACGTCAGCCCAGCTCGGACGAGGCGGAAGAGCCTCCGAGGGTAGACGGCGTCACGGATGATGTCAGCCTTGCTCAGACGAGGCGGAAGATCCTCTGAGGGAATGCTATTGTCTTGGTTGGTTGGGGCGAAGAGCCCCCGAGGGTAGTGGCGTCACCCCAGCTCGGACGGGGCGGAGAGCCTTCGAGGGTGATTTTTGTTGTCGCGAAGTGCGGTGTTAGGGTACCCTATTCTCAGGTATCTGACAGTAGCCCCCGAGCCTTCGGGGGAGTGCTTGGGACTATATCGGAGGCTTCCGTGGACGTATGTGGAGATGGTCTGATGCTTTGATTCCGGTGGGTGTACGCGAGCGCACCCGCCGGGTGTAGCCCCCGAGACCTTAGGAGGATGATTCTTCCTCCTAAGGGCTTATTCGGTCAACTGGTGCAGTATTTGGCCCTTTGCTCTCCCCATGAGGCAGGGAAAGGCGAGTCTAGCTCCATACACGTAACGCCTGGTCTTGGCTTGCACGCCAACCCTGCTGCGAGTTGCACTATTGAACCTAGGCTGGCGTGTTCCGAAATGACGAGTCGGGACTGCGCTGTGCTGTCTTTCGGTCAGTACGACTGCCTGACTGGTCGATGTTGTGTTGTCGGTATCGAGGTCTGGCTGCGCCCCCTATGGCTCAAAAGTGGGTGTGTCGTGTTTTCCCATTTGAGGAGGGGTGCCAGGGCACCGCTCGCTCGGTGGTCAAAGCTCCAAACGGCGCGCCCTGAACCTACCGTCTGCTGGGCCATTTATAGCCCCGTCGCACCCTCTTAAAAATGGGTACTGGCATGCAATGTGATTCGGTCAGGGGGCGAGTGCTATAGCTTCATGGGCCGGTTGTCGCTTAAGTGCCCTGGCGGGCTATAAATAGGAGCGGCCGTCTGCGGGGAGACACACAACCTCACAGCATGGCCTGCCCTATCTTATTTCTCCAAGGCCTCGTCAGAGATACCCTTGAGCCGCCCTGACGAGCGGCCTTTTGAGAGCAAAACCGAGCTCAGGGGAAGTTCTGCATTAGGGGTGCAGGTGTCCCGTCTCGCCAAGTGGCAGTGTTCAGGGGAAGTTCTGCGATGTGCGCAGAGCTTCCTCTTATTCTAGCCATAGGTAGGGCGAGACGTTGTCACCACCTCCTGCACGCATCGCTCCTAGGGGTGGGAGGTGTGGAGTCCATCCCTTCGTCGGATGGATCCTGCTCTCCGCTTCTGAGGAGCGGTGGCGTGCTATCCCTTCCCGGAGGGCAGTCAAGGATGTGTCCACTGGGAAAGTCATAACAGTTTGCCTGCATGACCCCAGGAGTTGGCTCATCCTTGGCTGTTGGTTGATGGCGATGTCACCGTCGACGAGATTGGCGGACTCGGAGCTGCCAATGTATGGAGGGCTCGAAGTCGCCTGTCGGCGGCGTCCTTGATCATGGAGCAGCTGAGGCGACTTAGCTGTAAAGTGCCCAACCAACTCCGGGGGAGGGAGCAACGTCGTCGCGACCCGGGGTCTCATGAAGACGAGGCAGCCGTTGTTCTCCCACAGCTGCAGCATGCCTGGTCAGAGTGGTCAGGGGTTGTGACGGCGACGTCCGACGCGATCTTGTACATCAGGCAAGTGTTTCCCGGGCACTGTGGCTGGGTTGCCTGACCTTGATTTCAGGTGTGTCGGACGGTGGTGCCCTTAGTGTGGGCGCCTGTGTAGTGTTTCTGGCTTTCGGTCCTTACGGTCTGGGATTTCCCTTCAGTCCACCTTGTAAATGTTTCCGTGTTTTTGGTGTCTGATGATTGGGTTTAGCCCCCGTGGCTCTTAGAGAGCATGTAAGTGTGTAACCCCTGCAAGGATTAGTATATATAAAAAATGAAATGTGTTTGTTCATGTTTACCTGTGCGGACCTCTGACGAGTGAGGCTCAGTGTGTTTCTCCCCCGGGTATCCTGTTGCCTAAGCCAGGGCGGGGCGTGGTGGCAGCCCCCGAGTCTTTACTCGATGTAAAGAACCATCTCGGGTCTGTACCGTCTTTTTTGTACGTTCCCCGCACATCTCTCCGCGAGAAGGGGGAGTATGAGCTGAACCATGCTATCCTCAAGGCGGATGAACCATGGATGCTCGTCGAGTTAATATCGGGATAATCTGAGTGGGGTGTCGGTTCCCGTTCGATAGGGTTCCGACTGGTGGTCCATGTCGTGGCGCACCCCAGATCAGTTTCATCTAGTACCCGGGTCTGTTCGATGGGTCCTGGGGGCTCATCGCCTTCCTTCAGAGGAATACCATGAACCAATCATCTGTTAAAACGGACTCAAATACGAAATCTGGGAATGACCTTAGCATCTGTTTGCTAGGCTGATGACTGCTAGCGTGTCCATTCCCTATTCGCCCCTCGCTCTGTTGTCCTGAGTCAGCCGTTTCGAACCCTGCTGGGTCGGCCTCCGTATCTCTAGATCGTAATGGGCCGTCGGGGCGTCTATAGCAACTATCCCTTCATCTTACCTGGGCCCATGGGCCTTCTCCGCTTGGTTGTGCCACGTGTGCTTCCCTCCGACCTTTGCGTACGTTGGCCGAGCTCGGACGAGTCAGAGGTTCTCTTGAGCTATGCTTGCGCTCGGAGAGCGTGTGCCTTGGCTGGGGACGCGTAAGAAAAAACCTATGCGCGCGGCGTGGCGGGCCTAGGATGGATCCTGTAATGATGATAGATACGGGATGTGCGAGTCGGAGCGAGAAAAAAGGCGGGTGGTGTCAGTTACCTGCCATCGTGCGCGCGACTCCCGCTATTCCAGTGAATAGTGTAATCAACACGACCGAGCGGCCGCATTAAATGCGACTGGGGACGTGGGGTCGTGGCGTGAAGAGCCGAGGTGGTGCCGCTCCGCCTTCCAGGTCCCTATAAATATCTGCGCGCCATGTCATCCTTCGTGAGCTCGCACTGTTTGTCTTCTTCGCCTCCTCCCGGATCTAGGGTTTGCGCCGCCTCTTCTCCGCCTTAGCCACACCTTCTGTCGCACTATAAGTCGTCCCTTGGGCGCGTTCCCCATGGCTGGAGAGAATCCGAAGAGGAGCTAGGCCCGGTGTTCGCTCGAGTACGAGCAAGTGCTCGACATGGTAGATGCGGGGTTGCTGCGCCCCGAGCTCTCTGCCAACGGCGACCTTGAGTGGATTGTCCCCACAAACGTTGACGTTCCGGACCCACCGCCGGGGTATGTGGTTTCCTTTCTCCCGTTCCACGAGCGCGGGTTCGGTACGCCGCCGTCTCGCTTCTTCCGCGGGATCCTCCACCACTATGGGATTGAGCTCCACAATCTCAATCCCAACTCTGTTCTTCACCTCGTGGTCTTCACGGCCATGTCGGAAGGGATGTTGGGGTGGAGCCGGACTTCGCCCTGTGGAAGTTCTTTAGGGTGTTGGTGTTCCTCGTCAACAGCCGTGGTGTGAGGTTCGTGGTGCCGTGTGGGGGGTGCGCGCTCAGCCTCCGCCCCGCCAACTTGGATCTCTATATGTCAGCGCGGGCGATCTCATCTAATCGGGGATGGCACTCGTAGTGGTTCTACATCCGGAACCACCCTGAGGCCTCGCTCCCGATTTACACAGGTCGTCGTTTTGCTGTGGAGCTCCCCAGCTGGCAATATGGGCCAACACCCCATGAACTCTCAGGGATAGAGCCCTATCTCCGGAGCTTGACTCGGCTCCGGGACCATGGGTTGCACTTCTCGGGGGTCGTCGCGCAGTTCCTGCAGCGCTGGGTGCTCCCGCTCATGGAGCGAGAGGGCTGGCTGCACGAGATGGTGCCCCGGGCGTCGCGCGCGCTGTCTGCCAGGGCGAAGGCAGACCTGAGCCTCGAGGACGCAATCATCGCCGCCCGGAGGCTGCTGGGAACGCCCTGGCTAAGGACGACGTCTACCGTTGCTCGCTGATGCGCCCGGACCTCAACTTCGTCAAGCTGGTGAGTCTGAACCGCGTTGTACTGTTTTTTCCTCGCGTTACCCTTGTTTGGCGGTGTTGACCCGTGCGCCTCCTGTTCTTCTTTTGCAGGGGCCCCGCTCGATGGCTCGCCACATGGCTGCTCCCCTTCTCGTTCCGCCGGCGCAGCGGGAGTCAAACTGGGAACGGAACGCGCAGTAGCGGGCGAAGGCCGTCGCGAGGAGGAAGAAGAAGGCTGACAGGGCCTTGAAGCACACAGAGATGGACAAGCTGCATGCCAGGCAGCGCCGCGAGGGTCTGCTGGAGGAGGAGTCTTCCATGGAGTCCGACAAGGACTGGGAGAACCTCAGCGGTGATGACGACGACGATGATGATGATGGTGATGGTGATGGTGAGGATAGGCGTCCTCTGTCTGAGGTGGTGCCCGTGCTGCTGGCGGCGAGAACCCTACGCTACCCTGCTAGGGCCGCGCCGGTGGTCGAGACGCCGCCGGTCCGGATGCTCAGCGCACTTGACCCCCAGAGGTTCCAGGGGTGGCAATGCTGGTGTTCCTCTGGCCACCCCTCGCCCCGCCCCGGCTGGGGGTGGCGAAGACGGTGGACGGAGTAGCGACCCGGGAGCCGGAAGTCGGGGTGAGGCCTAGCCGCAGCGGAAGCGTAACCGCATCTTCTCCCCGCGGTAAGCTCGTGTGATTTTGATGTATTCCGTTGCTACCTTAACGAAGAGAGTTTTCTTACGACATCATGCTCGGTGGTCTTTAGGTCGGCCGGAGGTTCCTCGCACGCGGGTTGGAAGAAACTGTGCTGGGGAACGCCATGCGTTGGCTCGGAGCAAAGCGGCGCAGCCCCGCCTCCTGGGTCGGCGGGCGCTGAAGTGACCGTGGTGGCCGCGAGTGAGCCGGCCCCAGGTGACGCCGCGGGCGCCGTCGTCGCCACAGCACCGTTGGCCCCATGACCACAGGCCCTGCGATCGTTGCGTCGTCCTCTACCCCGGAGGTCGTGGTCGTCGACGACTCTGGGGAGGAGGGTGGCCTGGGTGACCCCATGACCATGGACGCCGAGGAGAATCAGCCGGCCGTGTTGCCGGAGAGCGCGGAGGCGGCGACCGCGACAAGAAAGGCCGATGGGGGTGCCCCTGCAGATGCGGACGGGACAGTGGGCCTCCCGTCCGTGACGCCTAAGGCCAAGGCGACGGTGATAGGGGCGAGTGAGGAGGGCCTCCTGGGCAGCCCCCTACCTCCCAACGTGCTGGCGCGGGACGTGGTGCCCCCCGGTCATTCACCGAGGAGGAGCTGGCGCTGGGAGGGACGCCGCCCCTGGGGCCCTGCGTCGGCTTGGTCTTGACCGCCGTTCCTTCGGGGACGGTGATCGGATTGCCTGGGTCGACCGGGGGAACCTGGGGGCACCGGTGTTCGTGCTGGACGACCAGCGCGAGCTTCGGTACTTGAACCGCGTGGTGGACTCTCGTCGGGAGCACGACCATCTTATCGCGTGCGCGGTGGAGCTGATCCAGAGGGCGGTCGCGTCGCTCTCCGATGACCTCTCCCATCATGGCATTGTGAGAGGCCGCTTTATCGTAAGTGCTGCTTGTTCTTTCTTGTCGGCTTCTTAACATCTTCACCCATGTAGATCCTGATGCTGATGAGTGTCGAGAAGTCCGAGTTGCTCCGTCGCGAGGTCGGCCGGTGGGATCCCGGGTCGTGGACATCTGCCGGGGAAGCCGACATGGCCGAAGAGCTAGTCGCGACTCGCCATCGCGTGGCGGAGATGGAGGAATAGCTGAGCGCTTCGGAGTCGAGGGCGGGGACACCAAAGCGTTGGCGCACCAGGGCCCCACTGACCTCGAGCTGATCGGGCGAGAGCGGGACGAGGCTCATGCCGATACTTAGGTCGTCCGCAAGATGCTGTAGGACGAGCGTGCGGAGCGTCAAGTGGAAGCTGAGCGTCTTGCGGGCGAGCGCAACGCTGAAGTGGAAGCACGATGTCGGGCCGTCTCGGTGCTAGACTCCATGGAGGAGGAGCGCAACACCATGCGGCGCCAGCGCAACATCAACCGCCGAGAGCGCAACGATGTCGTGGCCCGCTTTGAGGACCTTTCGATTTGGACACGCGTTCGCGGCGCCGACGCTGATCGGAGGTTCCTGGCGTTCTCGACTCAGGTTGGTGAGCTGACAGCCGTTATCTCGTAGCTCCGTGCGACGGTCGATGGCCTGGCGAGGGAGAACGGAGGTACATTGCCTTTCTTTGCCATTTTGTTGTGGCATTTTTGCGGTTGAGTTCGGAGGTTAAGATCCTTTTCTTGTTGCTCCAGAACTGCAGGCTGGTGCGCAGGAGTCACAGGCATTGTGCGAGGCTGTGCACGGAGTGTGCGACCTTTTTGGTGTGCCAGTCACAGGGGATGGACCCGACTCGGCCCGGAACCGTGTTGGTCTGCTCTGGGAGCGGGGCCAAGCTTGGATCCGGGAGGTGCTGCGTATCGAGATCCACCACACGATGGCCATCGCCGCCTGCCTCTACGATGCGGTGACTCCAGCGCTCATCAACAACAGCTACCCTTAGGATGCCCCGGAGGACCTGCTCGACCAAGTCGAAGCCGCCGCGGAGGAGCCCGCGACGATTCTGGCCGCCAAGCTTGAGGATGAAGTGTTCCCGCCGCCGGAGGAATGACCCTGCGTGGTCAGTGAACAGGGCCAAGGGCCCTTGTAAAAAAAATTTAAGTTATCTTCTGCTACGATGCGCCCTGTAGGGCCTTGGGCAAGTTTAATTGCTCCTAGTGAGCTCGTTTTAAGTTTGCGTGTTTTGTGGTTTCCGCATTCGCTTTTTCCTTTGACCTACTTGCCCGATTTTTCCTAGGAAGAGATTTGATCTGCTCGGGTGGGCGGTTGGGCTGAGGTACTTGGCTCCAGGGAGTCGGAGTACCTCGCGGCCCTTCGGCGCGGTCCAGCGAGATTGCCTCTCTTGGCTGGGAAACTAACATTAGAAGAACATGACAATTCAAATCTACCAATCAGTTTATTCTGCAAATAGCTAAGCTCACAAAGATCATCAAACTCAATGTACCCTATTGTATGTAAAGATGACAACAATTGAGCTTCTTCTTTTTCATTTACAATATGAACAATATGTTGGAATTCAGCACTCATTGATTTAGAATTTTTAGCTTTATTCAGTAGTTGTGGTATGGATATAAGTAATTCATTACCACACAACTCTTCTTTGTCACAAGGAATATCAAACATATCAAAGTGTGACAAAGGAAAATCAGCGATAGGTTCCACAATTGATTGATCTATAATATCATTATTAGTGAACAAATGTAATCCTACTAAAGTATGCTCACCTTGATTTATGTTACAACTGTCTGACTTACCTTTGCTGCTCTTCTCAAATGGTGTATGTGCAGCTAGATTCATGCTTTTTTCAAATGTTTCACCTCCTATCTCAAATTGATCAATGTCTATTTGTATATTGTCATCTACTTGCTGCAAATTATTAGTAATAGGAGAGATACAGGCTGCTATAGTATTTGTGAGATCCTTTTTTAGAGTTATTTCAGAATCACAAGCAAGACCAAACAACTCATCAAAAGTATTATAATGTTTGTCAACAAGAATATTCTGAATTTGCATGTTAAGACCTTGCAAAAATCTATGTTCTAGAAACTCATCATTTTCTTCAAAGCCACAACATAGCAAACATAATTTTAGTCTTTCCAAGTATTCTGTTACAGTTTTGTTTTCTTGTTTTATAGATTGCAATTTTCCATATAAAAATTCAAAATGATAGCTAGGAACAAAAATATCTCTAAAATGTCTTTTCATATCTTTCCATGAGTGAGGAGCTTTATCAAATCTACAAAGGTGTTTCCACTCAGTTAAAGCATAGTTGATAAGAACACTTGAAGCAATGCTAACCTTTTGTTTTTCAAATAAATCATATTTTTTAAATTCCTTATCTACATGTAGCTCCCATTCAATATATGCATGAGGATCATAGTTTCCTTCAAAATAAGGTACTGCAGATTTTATTTCATCAAACCAACCATCACATACCTCATGAGTAGCATGGTTATCACTTGTCACACTCCTAGCAAAGTGATTGGAATAGGCAATCTGATCATCTCCAATTTCCATGTAGATTCCTGTCATGATTAGAACAAAACAAGAAACATATACAATAATATTTATGTTCCTATCAACTATTAGGATGTGGTTGTTGTAATTCACTCACTCTCAACCTGTTCAAACAAACTCTTACAAGTTCTTACCAAGCAAAACAGGAGGTGGCAGCAACCAACAAGTCGGAAACCCTGGAATAGTGTATCGACACCGTAGCAACAACACTTGTAAAGTTGTATCCGGATATGTGGAGCTATAGGAGGGCTAAACAATAATATGCAAGGAAGTACTAGCACCACATTAGTTGCAAAAGCAAGTTGAGAGATCGTTCAACGGAGGTACCGTGTTGGTCCTAGGCTAGACAGTGCTAGAGACGCGAGCCTAGACACAAACGAAGTCACGGTACAAAAAAAAAAGGCACAAGAATCGCAAGCAAAACACTCCCTTTCTTTTCCTCCTCTCTTCTTTTCTTTCTTTTCTCTTTCTCTTTCTCTTCTTTTCTTCTTTTTTTTCTATTTTCTTTCTGATTTTTTTATTCTTCTTTTCTTTTACTTTGCACAACTATAACAAAATTGGATCTTGACAAATCAGATTCCAATAAGCAACGTAACAATGTGTTTTCTTTCTTAAAGAACTAGCAATGTTGATATTTTTTTGTGTACCTAAATCAGATCTGGATGTAAAAAAAATGTGGATGGATATGGTGCAGCGAAGATGTATATGGTAGCAATGATTGCAAAAGAAATATATATGATGTAGTGGAGATGTATATGGTGATGGTAAACACAGCAGATATAGTGACCAAAACGTGACAAGAACTCGAAACTCTAAAAGCCTAACCCTAAGACCAGCAACACGACTCAACCGATGTAAACCAAACTCAACAAGCCCGAACTAATCAATACTAGTAAAAGGCTCAAAAGGTCTATGGGATTATGGGAAACGAATCTACTATTTTTTGTTGGCTTTTTCTGGACTTTAGGAAATTAAAAGCAAACTGAAATCTCTCACCGACGAAACCTTGCTCTGAATACCACTTGATGAGTGTATGGGTGTCCCGATCTTTCGGTGGAGATAGATAACTACGATTTGACTGGAGAGACGTTCACGATCCGACTACAACCATCCAAGGACGCTGCGCCTTAGCGATCGATACACCAAATCCAGCGGTTGCTCACGATCTTGCGGATCAACACCAACCAAACCACTAAGGTTATTCCTGCAAGCAATCGAAGAACAAGCAAGAACAAGTAGAACAAGCACTCAATTGCAAATAAGAGATGAAGGATCAGATGTGATACACATGAAGGTGGGGTTCCGAATCAAGTAGAACGGATGGTCTAGTCGACACACGCGTCTACAAGGAAGTAGCATCAGCTAAACTTTCATCTAAACAAAACCCAATCTGTTTGTGGCGGCTCTAGGGGGATATAAGGAGGAGGGAGGACGACCACAAGGGTCCTGGGGTCGTCCAACAACCCTAGGATGAGTCCCTAATGGACTCAAGTTCATACACGGGCCATAGGCCCAAAATATGGTGACGCAGCACCGTTGGCAGATAAGGTCTCGGCATTAAATCGTCAACTGCGGTCGCATCTGGTAAGATATATGTATGAGTCCGGATCCGTTGGAAAGTAGACTTGATAAGCTTTCCAAAAAGTGCTAGAACGTCCTAATCGGAGTCCGTATGAAGTCGTGACAACCGTCGTAAGTTTGGATTCTTCTGCAGTCCGAATTGGACTTCCAAAACGTGTTGGACTTGGACTCTTTCTTTCCTTGGATCCAAAGTGACGTGGTGGCCTGGTGAAGGACGTTAGGAACACTTGGATTTGATCCCCAATTAACTTCATTGACCATCCATGCTTTCCATATGCAATCTAACCGTTCCTTGATCCATGTAAGTAATTCTGAGAATGAAAACATACACACTTCATAGTGCAGCACCCATTCATCAAATGTAACAATGATAAACCTTATATAGAATGGTTTCACCTTTGGTATAGAAGTGGTTGGCATGGTCATATCTAAGCCGGTGATGTCCTCATCACCTTCTGTGACAACAGTCAGTTCATCACTACAGGTAGTCAGTGACAGGAAATAGGCTCTGATCGTCATAATCTGATTGTCACAGAAACCTAGATTTCTTGTAGTGTATATTTGCTATCGTGGAAAATAACCATGTGGAAGTAATAAATCGAGACCGGACAGACAAGGTGTTGTGAGCCACTTGACTTGGAGGTTTTGTGAGCGGGTTCTCTCCGCCTGTATCGCTAGGCACTGGATCGTGGTTGGACATCTGCCGAGATTGAACGCATGCCTCCTTCGTAGCTGGCCGAATAACTCGTTTCGACCACGAAGCCTAACTCTGTGGGTTCGGGCCGAAATCACCTCCTAATTGGGTCATGAAGACCGCGAGCGGCATACTAGACCGTGGGCAAGTCTTCCTGATCGTTCTGACCTGGCACCAAGGGCAGGCACTGCTTGAGCTACCTGGCTATCCGTGAGTCGCTACTCATGCCGGTACCGGGGGATCCTCGGGCTACCCGAACGATAGTGAAGGTGACCCGAATAAGTGTGCCGGCAGGCATACTTGGGTGTGATTGAGGAATAAACCTCTAGCTGGATTGGAATTCGATTCGAATCGCGGTCTCTCCCTGTCAGTGAGAAACTTGAAAGATCTTCCTCCCACTGTAGAAACCTGAACTCTAATAAGTAACCAAAAGATGGTTATATGGTTTTGATACCAAACACAATATGGTTATTATTGTTTGATAACTCAGTGATTGCTCTAGTACAGGTGCTAATGAGATCCTATTAATGTTATTTAATCTGTTGCCAAATGCTGTTTTCTAATGATGAGAATACATGAGTAATTAGGATGCTCTTTTATGCAAAAGTCTGCTATCCCATGAGATCCACTTGATAAAGTCTTGCATAATCCTTGAAGTGTCTATGGTTATGTATTTATCTCTCTGTCGGGTAAGTCTAGCTGAGTACAATTGAGTACTCAGGGTTTCTTTACCCTTGTTGCAGATGGTATGGTTTATTCTGGCTATTATCAGGCATGTCTCTATCCTGCATGTGATGATGAGTGAAGACCACGGGCAAATGGTGGATTCTGATGTCTCTCCTTGTTGCTTTTGATGGGACTGTACTAGGCATGGCACTGTATTTGCTCTAAACAGTTTGCAATGGGTATTTGTGAAACTTGAACTTCTGCTACTTTGATTTGAACTTGGTGTTCTAATAACACTTCTTTAAACTCTGTTGTAATATTATTTCATTTCGAACTTATCACTGTGGATGTGTGGTTACTGAATCAAGTACGATCTCGGGTTGTTACTTATATTGTGGTTTGAAGTCCTTCGCGATTTCAAGGACTACCGGGCTTATATGGGCTCTAGTGTGACAGTGTTATCGGAAATGGTGACCATTGCACTAGTGCTCTTATAGGTTGGGCGGTTCCGTGACAGCTGGTATCAAAGCAAGATTCAGTATACTACCGTTCACGAGTGTATTTACAAACAAAAGATTTTGTTTATCAAACTATTTTTGCTACAAAAACTTTTGTGTGCGTACAAAATAATTGCAAATTATAAATGTGCCATAAGTTATGTCCCTTATTGCCCAATAGGATGTCAGGTGGCTTAAAGTACTAACTTGGGGGATTGCATCATATTTTTGGTTACCTGTCCATACGGGTTGGAATAGTATGGGGGGCATTTACTTGAATGGTGTTGTATGGATCAATTTTTACTGCTACGCCAAAGGTAAGGTGAGTTGTGAGAGCTTGTATCGGATACACTGCCGATCTAGGGGAATGCTTATATGATGTCCGGACAATAATCCTGTTCCACACAAGATTATGAGATGGCATCCATGTGTGGGTGTTGCCGTCTGTTGAGACGATGCCGTCATTAGGACGAAGAACTGTGTATATATACTGCTTACGTGTATACGGGGTGTACACCTAAGTGAGTATTAGATTTAAATTTCAGCAATGCATTATTCATACTGTTGGGTTGGGCTGAAATGAATCTTCTGCAGGTACACTAATAGCGAATCGTGTAGATCGTTTAGTTACGTATGTATGAGAGAACGTATGTATGCCACCGTCTAGAACATTCTTAGTGAAAGGTTTGCTTTCATAAGGTTTGTAAGGACGTAAGATTCGAGCATGCATCATGTGTCATCATATTGCATTTAATTCCCTCCCTTACTAAATCTGTATCTCTTTTACCTATTAAATGCTTAAATCTGTAAAATAGATGTTCTCACAAAAAAGTTAAAAATTGTTACAGATGGCAGCTCCAGGACCTCCCCAGCGCAGCAACCGCTTCCTGACCGTGTTTGGCACTCCTACTTTGCTTTGGAGGGTGCTGAGTCAGGTTGGGTATGCTGAGCCACCTCAATACTGCTGGACTCAGGAGCTGCTTGGGAATATGCAGTTGTATACTGTGACTATGACTATTCCTGAGCGTATCGAGGCACCTTTGTGGAGGAGGTGGTCGACTAAGGCTATAGCCAGCAGCCCTTGGGAAGGAGCACAGTCTGCAGCTCTGACCATTCTGAGTCAAATCCGTCAGGAGCACAGTGCAGCTTTGGACCAGGGTGCAGCAGGTACCTTTCCAGAGGATAACCCTAGTATCACGGCCTGGTATCAGGAGATAGGGAATCCCTTGATCAGGAATAGAGATGAGAGAGCTGGCAGTTCAGGACCGGCTATGAGTGCTATGCATGCAGTGCTCAAGGCTTTCTTCACCATAGAGGACTCCTATGTGTTCAGTGTGACACGTCTCCGGACCAGTGAGATGTTTCTACAGGGAGTTAGCAGAGAGAGTCAACATCACAGGAGGGTAGCTAAGGAGGCGCAGGACGAGAGAGATGTAGCTATACATCGAGAGGAGGCAGCTGAGGCTCGTGAGCGTATGCTTCGCCACCAGCAGGTGGTGGGGAACATCACTTACCACCGTCGTGACGCAGATTTGAATGGGCTACTTCAGCAGGCCCATGACCAGATCCGAGAGCTACAGCAGGAGGTTCACAGGCTCAACAATGTGATCAACCCAATCCCTCCCCCAGTTGCACTAGAGATAGATCCCGCAGTGATCTATGCCGACGATGACCCAGTCACCGAGGACGACGAGGAGGAGGAGGACCCTGAGGAGCTTGAGCTTGTTGACGATAGCGACGACGAGGGTGACCGTCTATCAGGGATGGACACCGACCGCGATGACTAGGATAGCTTGCTTACGCTAGTCCTTAGTGTTTCTTTTGCGTTGGTAGCTTGACCTTTTGTTGCTCCATGAGAGACATGATGTTGTGTAACCACCATGACTTAAAGTCCAGATGTCTGACACTTTTGGCTTGCATGGATGCTTTTATGGTAGCAAGTATGAATGGATGATGATGTGTTGTTAGCATGAATTCTTTTATGCCCTATGTGTATTTAAGTTATCTCCTTTTCAGTGATTTACTAAGGCATAATCATGATTCATCTGCAATTACTCAAAATCTTATTACTTCTTGTTATCAAATTCATGCAGATTCCTGCCAACACTCGTTCCCGTGGCTCTGGAAGTAGTGGGAATCACCGCGATGAGGATGAGGCACCGCTGCCTAATCCACCGCCACCACCACCACCGCTTACCCCGGAGAAGTTCATGGCCCAGTTCATTGGTGGGCAGCGCAACATTGAAGAGTTGTTACGTCAGATGACTCACAATAACCAGAATCAAGGCGACCGTGACCGACAACCGGCCAACCAGTTCAGCACCTTTAAGGATTTCCTTGACACCAAGCCGACGATCTTCAAAGAGGCTGAAGAGCCACTTCAAGCTGATGAATGGCTCAACACAATGGAGCAAAAGTTCCGTCTGCTAAGGATGATAGATGAGCTAAAGGCAGAGTATGCTTCGCACCAGTTGCAAGGACCGGTAGGTATATGGTGGGCTCATCACCGCACCACATACCCTGCCAATGCTCCAGTTGTCTGGAATCAGTTCAAGTCAGCTTTCAGAGGACATTACATTCCACCGGGTCTGATGAAGATGAAGACAACAGAGTTTCTGAAACTCACTCAAGGTACCAAGACCCTAACTGAGTACCTTCATGCTTTCAACAACCTGGCCCGTTATGCTCCCTAGTTTGTGGATACGGATGAGAAAAAGATCGATAGTTTCAAGAGAGGTCTGGGAACCAAATTGATGAAGACCCTTGCTAACTCAACCCGCACCATTTTCAATGAGTTTATCAGTGATGCTCTAACCCAGGAGAACTAGAACAGCTTGCATGCTACAGCTAAAGGGCGCAAGAGGGCGTTTGAAGGAGGCTCGTCTCAGCAAAGAGCTCCCTTTGTAAATCACTCTACTTACCGACCTCCAGTGGCAGGAGCTAAGTTCAGACCCCCATCGAAGAAAGTTCCAGCTAAGGGTGCGCAGCAGAGCCAGTATCGCAAGCCGTATACCATTGCTCTTCCAAAAGGCAACCCAGGGCACGACAGTTCTGGCAATTTGAAGGCTCCACCCAATAATGCTCCATGCTACAACTGTCAACGTCCATGGCACTTTGCTAGAGAATGCCCTCACCCGAAGAAGAACCAGGCCTACCAGGGGCGTGTGCACTATACCACAGTGGAAGAGGTGCCACAAGGAGAGCCCGTCACAGCTGGTATGTTCCTTGTAAACCATCATCCTGCAGTTGTGCTGTTCGATTCAGGATCTTCACATTCTTTTATGAGTAAAGTTTTTTCTGATAAGCATGGCATGAGCATATCTGATTTGGATGTGGGGTACTGCATAAGTTCAGCCGGGGCTGACATCTCAACCAAACAAGCAGTCAGGAGTGTAAACATCATAATACAGAAACATGAGTTTCACACAGACCTTATCATCCTTCCCGGCTTAGGTTTGGATGTGATCCTAGGCATGCAATGGATGCATCGCTATGGTGTCACCATCGATACGGGGAGTAGGACTCTTACCCTGAAAACTCCCGAGGAAGAAGGAACCTTCCAGATTTCCCTTCCTCGGAAGCTTGATCTTTGTGCTATGACATGTGCTATCCAAGTCACAGCTCTGAAGAACATCCCAGTAGTGTGTGAGTTCTCGAATGTGTTTCCAGATGACCTTCCCGGTCTTCCACCCGATCGAGATGTGGAGTTTGCTATTGAGTTGGTACCTGGCACGACACCTATTTCCTGTAGGCCATACAGAATGCCACCCAATGAGCTAGCAGAGCTAAAGAAACAGTTACAAGAGTTGCAAGACAAAGGTCTTATACGGCCTAGTTCATCATCGTGGGGTTGTCCCGCATTGTTCGTCAAGAAGAAGGATAAATCCCTACGAATGTGCGTGGATTATCGACCACTTAATGCCGTAACGATCAAGAATAAATATCCTTTACCACGTATTGATATCTTGTTTGGTCAGTTATCTAATGCTAAAGTGTTTTCTAAGATCGATTTGAGGTCTGGGTATCATCAAATCAAGATCAGACCACAAGATATACCCAAGACAGCTTTTGCAACGAGGTATGGGCTTTACGAGTATTTGGTTATGTCGTTTGGGCTAACTAATGCTCCCGCCTACTTCATGTATCTTATGAACTCAGTATTCATGCCCGAGCTAGATAAATTTGTGGTTGTGTTCATCGACGAAATTTTAATCTACTCCGAGAATGAAGCATAACATGCGGAACATCTACGAATCGTTCTTGCTCGGTTAAGAGAACATAAGTTGTATGCTAAGTTTAGTAAGTGTGAGTTTTGGCTTACTAAAGTACCTTTCCTTGGACATATTCTTTCTGCTAATGGAATTTCAGTTGATCCAAGTAAAGTACAAGAGGTTATGGATTGGAAAGCTCCAACTTCCATCACCGAGGTTCGTAGTTTTCTTGGTCTAGCTGGATACTACCGTCGGTTTATTCCAGACTTTTCCAAGATAGATAAACCTATGAGCAGTCTGCTATAGAAAGATAAGAGGTTTGATTGGACTCCAAAATGTGAGGGAGCTTTTCTTACCCTAAGAACCCTACTTACTTCAACACCCGTTTTGGCGCAACCAAACATAACAAAACCCTTTGATGTGTATTGTGACGCCTCCGGGACTGGACTAGGATGTGTTCTTATGCAAGAAGGAAAAGTGATAGCCTATGCTTCCCGATAGCTCAGAAAACATGAAGCTAACTATCCAACACATGATCTAAAACTAGCAGCAGTGGTTCATGCTTTAAAAATATGGAGACATTACCTTCTTGGTAATATATGCCACATATACACCGATCACAAGAGTCTCAAGTATATCTTCACGCAACCAGAGTTGAACATGAGACAGAGAAGATGGTTAGAACTAATCAAGGATTACAATCTTGAGGTTCATTACCACCCAGGGAAAGCTAATGTAGTAGCTGACGCTTTGAGCAGAAAGTCACACTATCACCTTGTGCAACCCTTGCTCGAAGACAGGTTCAACTTGCTACATCCGTCAGTGTTGTACAATCTCACCGTCAGTTGCTCGCTCGAAAGTCAAATCATACAGGGTCAGAAAACCGATGTGGGTGTGTTCCATATAAAAAGGAGGATGAAAGAAGAAGGTTCACAATGTTTCAGGATTGATGAGAAAGGAATTCTATGGTTTAAAGACCGTCTTGTTGTACCTAAGAATAAGGATTTGAGGAATCGAATCTTAGAGGAAGCACATTCCTCTAAGTTATCTATACATCTAGGCAGTAGTAAGATGTACCATGATCTAAAACAACGTTTTTGGTGGACCAAGATGAAGAAAGAGATTGCCGCGTTCGTGGCAAGATGTGATGTGTGTTGTAGGGTGAAAGCGGTACATATGAAACCCGTTTGACTCTTGCAACCTTTGTCAGTTCCAGGATGGAAATGGGAAGAAATCAGTATGGATTTCATAACAGGTCTTCCACCTACTCAAAGAGGTCATGACTCAATATGGGTGATTGTGGATCGGTTAACCAAGTCAGCGCACTTCATACCAGTTTGCACCACTAACCGACCATACGAATATGCAGAGATGTATATCACTCACATAGTTCAATTGGATGGTGTCCCAAGAACAATTGTGTCAGATCGAGGACCACAGTTCGCAGTTCAGCTTATCATCCTCAAACTTTAGGACAAACAGAACGAGTTAATCAGATTCTCGAAGATCTTCTTAGATCTTGTGTGATATCTTCTAAAGGATCTTGGGAGAGTTGGTTACCTTTAGCAGAGTTCTCTTACAACAATAGTTATCAAGAGAGTATCAAGATGGCTCCGTTCGAAGCTTTGTATGGTAGAAGGTGTAGAACACCTCTCAATTGGGTTGAACCAGGAGAAAGAAGATACTACGGTATCAACTTTGTGCAAGAAGCCGAAGAAAAAGTGAGAACCATACAAGAACATATGCGTGCAGCTCAGTCAAGACAGAAAAGCTATGTCGACAAGAGAAGAAGACCGCTTGAGTTTGAAGTGGGTGATTATGTGTACTTGAAAGTATCACCTATGAAGGGAGTACAAAGGTTTGGAGTTAAGAGGAAGCTTGCTCCAAGGTTTGTGGGACCATACCGGATCATTGAAAGAAGTGGAAGAGTAGCCTATAAGTTGTTGTTACCGCCAGAGATGAGAGCTATCTTCAATGTCTTTTATGTATCCTAGCTTAAGAAGTGTTTGAGAGTTCCAGAGGAACATATCGAACCTTCCGGTCTGAAGTTACAGTTAGACTTGTCTTTTGAAGAAAAGTCAGTCCAGATCATGAACACCAAAGAAAGAGTCACTCGCAATAAAGTTATCAAGTTTTACAAAATAAATTGGAACAATCAAAGTGAACAAGATGCTACATGGGAATGAGAGGACTACCTTAAGGAAGTCTACCCTGCTTTCTATGAAAAATGGTAAGCCATGAAAATCTCGAGACGAGATTTTTGTAAGGGGGGAAGGGCTGTAACACCCTAGGTGTTAAGCTTACATTTGCATATCATTTCATGAGTATGAGCACAAGCATCATTTCATTCATGCATTTTCATGATCATATGAAATGATAACCCTAAGTGATCACCTTGTTTTCATATGTGTATGTGTTAACCTACACCTAGCTTGTATGAGTTATGCTTGTTTAACCAAGTGCTTGATGTTTTGATCACTAATGACCATCTAGAAATGCTTAGGAATGAAAATGGAACCATGTTTATGTTCATGATCAAGTCCAAATAAGCTTCTAGGGTTTAAGCTTTAATGATTGACCATAGGAACCCTTTTGCTTGATCTAACAAATTGACCTTGTTAATGACCTTATATGAAAAAGTTGGCTTAAGCAAAGTTGTAGAGTTTTTAATTCTGCACAAACTTTGTTTAACCACCTTAAGGTGATTTGGATCCTAAAATACCCTAATTGGTCAATTAAGGCTGATTTGGGGGCTGTTTTAGCTTCTGAAATCGTCTAAGTCCTAAGTGACTTGCAGTTTGAATGTTACCATGTTTGAATGCTTGTAGTTTGAAATCCAAACCGTTTCAGTTCAAACCAAGTACACCAAAGTTGTAGTCAGGTTATACCTCTACAAAAGTGTACAATTGGTTGAAGCTAAGACGTGGGGTTTAGAGAGTTAATCGCTTGGCAAAACACGCCGTCAAACAGCCTGATCGGGCGTTTGAACGCCGACAGAGCGCGCCGAGTGCCGGTCGTGGCCGACCGCGTCAGGCATCGCGCACCACGTGTCAACCGTATGTCGGCGAAACGTCCGCGCCGGCCGCGAGTTTGGACGCCCGCACACTCCAGCGCCCGACCGCGCCGCACACTCTCCCTCGCTCTCTCCCTCTCCTCTCTGCCTCGCGCAAAAACGCAGCAGCCGCGCCATTGCCGAGCAGCGTCGTCCCCGAGCTCGCCGGCGCAGCACACCGCCGCATTGGCCGCCAAAACACAGCCACAGCTTCGCCTTGCTCCGCTCCATCTTTTGCACCGCTCAGCTTCCACGCTAACCGCACAGGTGAGCCAGACCGAGCACACCGCGGGCGCCATTGACGACCTAAGCTCCGCCGAGCTTTGCGCCGCCGTGGCCAGCCCAATCCAGCGCTTCTCCCTTCCTTCTAGCTTTCGTATGCGGTAGCCTAGAGGTTGTAGATGCTCGCCGAGGAGTCGGTTGAAGCGATTAGGGTTAGGGTTCGCCGGAACGGGAACTCCGCCGAGTGCATGCGCACGGCACCCGCAACTCCGGCGAGGTTTGCGCTGGGCTTTTCTATGTCGCTTGCGTCCGTCTCAGTCACGTTAGGGTTAGCTGGTTAGCCAGTGGTTAGATAGATGGAGTTGGTTGAAGTATCCGTGCATCGCCACCGTGCCGCTGTGCATGTGGCCGAGCTCATCGGAGGGTTTGCATGGCCCTAATCGGACGGCTAGGGTTCCGTGTAGGTGTAGCAGTCGCTAGCTTGGCCGGAGGAAGCTTGCGCCGGCCAGCGCAAGAACCGTAGCACCGCCGTGCCGCCATGAACACCGTCGAGCATGCTCCGGTGCGAATAGGGTACAACAAACTACATGGTCCGATGCGGGTTGCGAAGGAGAACATGACCGTGGGGTTGGTTTGGCCGGAGGCCTCACCGCCGGCGTAGGGCCGACGGTCGAGCACCTTTGGTGCGTCGGCTCTGTGAGTGAAGGAGCTTACCAGTGGGTCCTGCGTGTCAGAGACTCTAAGTGTTTCTCTGTTTTGTCTTTTTCAGTTTTGTTTGCTAACTTTGAAAATTCATAACTAATTCTAGGAAAATGCGAAAAATGTGAAACCAATTTTGTTAGCTTTGTTATATTTTTCTCTATGCATAAAAAATGTTAAGTATCCTGTTGTTACTGTTCTTTTGTGTTGTTTTAATAAAAATGGACAGAAAACTTTTTATACTTAGTTTAACTTGTTTAATTCATAACTAGAGTTTAACATGTGATAAAAATGTGGTTCCTGTTGTGTTAAGTTTGTATTAGCATGTGCTTCTCATGAAAAATATTTAAGTGCCTGTAACCTGTAATTTATTTACATGTTGTGCTTCTTTTGATTAAATGCTTATAATTGTAAATGTAAACTTGTTTAATTGGTTGAGCAAGTAATATGTGGTTGCTATGCTTGTTAATTGTTTTACAAGTGCTATTTGCTTAGTATAATCTAAGAAAAATATGAAATTTGTTGTTTCACACTTTTTAAATTGTTTAAATATTTAATGCTTAATGTATGTTTGTTTTCTTATCACCAGCAAAGAAGTAATTTTAACCCTATTTTATATATGTTTCCTGTTGATGGTATGAACACCAAAGTGGTAGCTAATTATATAAACTTTCCTGTCTAATTTTATCATAATTTTTGAAATGCTAGTTGAAAGTTGTATAACTGTTCTAAGTGCTTTATGGAATCTGTTAAAATAGCTGGAATATGTTTTCTTGCTAGATTTTTTTGAGCTACTTATGTTTAGTTTCAGCAGTAGCTATAATAGACTTTGTTGTAGATAACTAGTTGATCTATCTGGTGTTAAATTTTCACAGCCATAACCTGTTTAGTTTAACCTGGGTATATTTTACAAGTTTAACTTCAAATCTGTGTTTTCCTGTTTTCTTCTAAACAACTTTGCTTGCTGTGTAGGTTAGACCTTTTTAATGTTGGGTTTAGCTGGGGAGTTTATGGAATGTTTTCTAGAAAATTTCATGAGCTTTCCAGAATATCCAAGTTTGTAATTTTTGGTTGTGTGTAGCTTCAGCTACACAGTTTTCTTTCAGCAGCTGTGTTAAGTGTGGAATGCTATGTTGTGAGTGTTTTAAGTAATGCATGCCTTGTGTGTTGTTTAATACTATAGCTTAAGGGTAAAACATGTTTAGTTGCAGGTGTTGGAGAGCTGACCGAGGAGGAAAAGCTCTACTACAGGTTGTTAGATAAGGGTAAGTGTTAATCTCTCTACAACCGAAGAGATTTGCACCTACTCGGTGAACGAAATAAAATGATACACAATAACATTTATCATGAGCATTCATTCATATGCATTAGACATGTCTCATTTCTCGCTGCTTCATTGGTTATGAACATGCACAACACGATTGACCTCACTAACAAAGCTTTCCTACAAGCGAATCGAGAACACAAGTAAGAATGGCTAAACACAATTTGAAATTGTAGATATGAGCCTATTTGTTAGAACTGTGATTCCTGATTCTCTAGTTGTTCTTTCTGATTCACTACTGAAGTGATTTTGTGGTTAAAAAAGATTCTCTTTCATTGTTTAACCTAAACTCTCAAATTCAGTATGAATAATAACTTCATAGAATCAGGTGAAACTATTTTTTTCATCTCTTCGTCTCTTCGTTCATTTCAGAGAATTACTTCACAGAATCAATAAAGAATCATCTTTCGCTAAAAAACGTTTAACAACTATGGAGTGATTCTCCCCGAGAATCAGCTCTGTAGAGCGCTTTCAAATAGGCTCTCGATGCGGGCCGGCCATGTGCCGACGCCAACAGGTCTATCGACCTGCCGTGGTACGCCTTCTTTCGGAGCTCATGCACATCAGCTTCTCTCGATGTCTTATTGGGCCCTCTATGGGCCGGGCGCACGATGATATTGGCAGCTCGTTCCATTCACTGAATCTCCCTTTGGTTGGAATTGGATCCCTCCGAAATCGCTAAATCCCGTACAAAACCCTAAACCCCCGAAGACGCCAAAACCAAGAACACGATTTCTTCCTCCATTCCCCGTCTTTCCAATCGTTCTCCAATCTGCTATGCATGGATGACCGTAATCAATAGATGTGGCTAGGGAGATAGCATCCGCAATCTAGATTTGGTGCAATCACTCCGGCACCGACCGGCGAGGAGCCAGCCACGCCGGCCGCCGCGGCGCCGCCCCCACCCCGTCGGCCTCCCCCGCCCGTCAAGCGCCCACCAAGCGCAGGCGACCTGGCCAGTCCCTGCTCCTCCCCAGTCTAGTTCGGCAGCCTGTCTGGACGGCGGACGGCGGCCGCCGGCGACCAGCGCCAGCCCGGAGCCCGCCTCATCCTACCGGCGCCCGGCTAGCTGGCGTCTCTCCTACCGGCCAAGGCTCGCTCCTAATTCTTGAATTCCTATGTTAGTGAGTTCAATGGTATTTTATACTGTTACTAGGGTTTTGGATTTTCATTTTGCATAATGATTGGACTGTAAAGACTTTGAGATTGTAGATCTACCACTTGCGAGCTTACAATGGAGTTAAATTTCTTGTAATTTTTCAGCAAGTTGAGACATGAAAAAATCAAATATAGCATTTCTTTTTCAGAAGCATGAGGCAAAAAAAAGTTGCAACTTGTGCTCCACCAATTCCCGTCGGACCTATTTATATAAGTTTTGAACCTTTCAATTGTATTATTACAATTTGGTTAATTTATAACCATTTTATCGAACTTTTTCTTTGAATTTTGTTGAGTTGTATATGAATTTTTTTTCCTGAGACTACCCAGGTTTCAAATCCTGGATCCGCCACTGCTGACCGGAGGAGGAGCGCAAGTCGGGGAGGGAGGCACCTGGGGCTCGCGGGGGCAAGATGAGCACCGTGGATAAGATGCTTATCAAGGGGATTCGGAGCTTCGATCCGGACAACAAGAACGTCATCACCTTCTTCAAGCCGCTCATCCTCATCGTCGGCCCCAACGGTGCTGGCAAGACCGTATGTGTTTGATTGCACACCTCTAATTCTCAGCTCCTGCACCCAGCAGATTAGTCGTCCCCGGATTGATTTTTGTGTGTTCTATTCTGTTTCTTTTTTAGACGATCATCGAGTGCCTGAAGCTTTCTTGCACCGGCGAGCTGCCCCCCAACTCCCGCTCCGGCCACACCTTCGTCCACGACCCAAGGTGATATACTCGGTTTTATACCCATTAGTCCATTAACTTCTCTATATCACGGTCTTGGGTTCTCTCGCGTGGCCAGCAAAGAAGGGGCTTTGCCTTATCTTGGGTGTTGGGGGTGCAGACGTTTTAGAATTTGAGAACTCTGGTCAATGTGGGTGTAAATGCAATTCTGTAATCTCTTTTGAGGATTTATTGTCCTGTACAATGCAGGTGGCTGGTGAGACGGAAACAAAAGGACAGATTAAGCTGCGGTTTAAGACAGCAGCAGGAAAGGATGTGGTGTGCATCCGGTCATTCCAGCTTACCCAAAAGGCATCAAAGATGGAGTTTAAGGCAATTGAAAGCGTCCTACAGACTATAAATCCACACACAGGGGAGGTCGGCACATTTTCCTTTTCTTTTTCCAATTTATTAGTTCGTTGCTGCCCATTTGATTTTTTCATTTTTAGCTAAAATCTACTGTGGCATATAGTAGTTCTACGAGAGAGCGACATTTACAATGCATTGTTTTGAGAACTCTGGGGTAATAAATTGCTAAACAACTCTCAATGAAACAGCAAATATTTAAGTGCAGGGTTGGAGCAAGGACCGGTGCTGCCGGGGTTGCTGCACCGGCCTTGCCGATAGAATCCCTAAGAGAAATATAAGCCTCAAAATCAAATTTAATCCATTTTCAATCAATCCAGCACATCTTGTCTAGTATAGGACCCACTGTCCAGCTTGTCTGGCAGACTGGCAGTCTGGCTCCACCACTGTTGTGATGTGTACTGTCTACCTTACTTTATTGTGTCATGGAAATAACTGCATTTTTCTTAGGACACTAAATTAACCAAATAGGAATCTATTGCATCAGTTTCTGTTCCCAGCTGCAGTCTCATGTTAATATTCTAAGTTACAAGAGGTATGTATCACATCATGCCAACCCCCATATGCTTTATATAGATCGCATTTGCTGCTAGCGAGTGAGTGCATAGTGTTAGGTAAAGTGTTCAATCTCAATTCGTTCTCTTTTTTTTTCCTTGAAAATGCAGGAGAGTTGTGCTTCATTATATTAAGAAGAAAGATGGGTAAAGAACCCTAGTAACAACACCCACCCACCAACCCTTAATTCTTAAGAAACATTCGCACCGGAAAAAGCAGAAAGATCTCAATTCGTTCTCTGTCAGAACATAATGAAATTCTATTTTTCTCCTATCTTGTGGATGCATATTAAAGGTTCCTACATGTCCGAGATAAAATTGCATATAAAAGGTATTTAATTGATGTAATAATGAAAATATCTTGCGAATCATGTAAAATTTCCAGTATCTAAAGGGAAATATAGTATCTTTCAGTTCTTTGCGTTTGTCTTTGGTCACAAAAGTTACTTCATCTAGCATGCTTCTCTGCCTTTTGTATCTTTGTATTCACATAGCCATGATTTGTTGCACATATAAATTATGAAATCCATGTCTTCAGGCAATGGAATCTTGCTTGTTGTTTGGGACTGTTGTTGTAACTTGTAGTAAGTCTATGGAACAACATTTGTTTTTTGCTAACACTGTACTAGTGTTTACTACTTTGGCGTCAAATGTTCAGTTTATTCATGAATTTTATATTTGGTTATATTTTAGTACAGAAGGTCTGCCTCAGCTACAGATGTGCGGACATGGATAGAGAGATTCCTGCCTTAATGGGTGTTTCTAAGGCTGTACTGGAGAATGTTATATTTGTTCACCAAGATGAATCCAATTGGCCATTGCAGGATCCGTCAACACTTAAAAAGAAGTTCGATGACATCTTCTCTGCTACCCGGTACTTGAGAGAACTACTACTCCCTCCATTTCAAATTATAGTTCACTTTAGCTTTGTCCTAAGTCAAAATATATTAGCATCTATGGTACCAAATAAAGTATACTATGAAGACATATTTCATGGTAGATTTAATGAAATTAATTTGGTGTTGATGATGTTTGTGCTTTTTTTTTACTATAGACCTGGCCAAAGTTATAGAACTTTGACTTAGTACAAAGCCAATGTGTACTATAATTTTGAACGGAAAGAATACTGTGTAGTATATTTAAGAAGCTTTGAGCAATACCAAATTATTTCTTAGTTGAAACTTTCGCCAATTTGAAATATGCACTGTAGCAGAGCTGAGGGAGCCCACAAATATTGGCTTCGGCGGCTCTTTCTATCAGCCAGTTGATTGCGAGTGAAGCCGGAGCTGCTGCACAGTACTGCACAGTGCAAGAGCCAGAGCTGCCAGAGTTTGGCCAAACGAGGCCTAAATAATGCTTGCTCATGGTCATTGACTTGGTGCCATTTTTCATGATTACAATCTGATTCCTTATTTTCCAAATTCAAGTACAGCTATACCAAAGCTCTTGAAGTCATAAAGAAACTTCACAAGGATCAAATGCAAGAGATCAAGACTTTTAGATTAAAGCTGGAACCTTCAGACTGTAAAAGACCAAGCACACAAGGTACTGTTTTTTTCACTATATGTTATGATCCTTAGATCATTCAGGGATAATCATTGCCATGAAGATGTCCGGCAAAGTCGGTGTGGAGGGAGACTAGATTAATTTGGCGGAGTTGGATTAACTCTTCTTCTTTGCCTGATTGAAAGGAGACACGATCCCATCCTTATATAGATGAGAGGAGACTTCATCCCTAAGAAATTCATCTTTAGAAATAAGGAGTTAATCTGATCTAATCTAATCTCTTTCGTAATCCTTATCCCTTGCCATGAGAGGTAGGTGGGCTGTCCCTCTAGCCACCCATAACACTTCTAGAACTCTAGATTGCCACTTCTCTCTCTCTCTCTCTCTCTCTCTCTCTCTCTCTCTCTCTCTCTTCTTCTTCTTCTTTTCTTCTTCTTCTTCTTCTTCTTCTTCTTTGCTTTGTTTATGCATGTTACGAAATCAATCTTGATGGATGTTTTTTTGCTACTTTATCATGTTCATATTCCACCACAGTAGCATCTGATTGTGCCATTGTAATTTCTCTTTTTGTTATATGTAAATATGTAAGATTTGCTATTCTGTTAGGATTGGCCTTGTGATTCTTTGATACAACATATAGTAATAACATTTCTTTGAACATGAATTGTTAGGGGCAATAAGGCATTGCATGACTTGTGCCTCTGGGCATATTTTTTTTGTGATACTTTAGCCTGTAGGTTTTACCCTTTTGGAATATTAGGCTGTCAAAAAGTTAGAGGAGGTAGGATGGGCAGTTGGTCAGATCTAGTATGGATCGTACATGGACGATAGTTGGAGTTGGCGGCTCTCCTAGGCTTCCCTCATCTAGGATCCCTGGGGAAGAGGATCAAGTTGGCCCTTGCGGTAAGCTTGATGCACTATCTCCCTTCAACCCTTTGAGCGAAATGTGGCAAGAGGAAGGAAAATCCATGGACCGACCCCATTTTCTCCACCCTGTAGAAACTACTAGATCACCCAAGGATACGTGATTTGATCCGCATATGTTTGGTAAAAGAACAATCTTCTCCTTTAATCATAAATGGAAAGTGTTCAATTAGAACATGAAAACGTGACTCAATTGGTCTTAGTTAGTCTTTGGGACGGAGGGGAAGAAGCGCGGGGACTCTCGAACGAGGAAAAGGATCCCTTCGAAAGAATTGAACGAGAAGCCGTATGAGGTGAAAATCTCATGTACGGTTCTGTAGAGGGACATCAAATTTAAAATTTATTTAATTTATGAATACTTTTAGCATATTCTAATTTATTATGAATACTTGATAATTTTAAACAATATGCATATTTGATAGTGGACAAATTAAAACAAATTTATGAATACGTCTGAGTTTTGACAGTAAAAATCTTATTTCGTAACTTGTGAGAAATTTGATGGCAAAGTGATTCAATTCTACATTATTTGCACATGTAAGTTAACTCTGCAATCTTCCATATTTCTGTTTTCTGTTTCCTATTCTAAATTGTAGAGACCAACATATAAGTGTTGTACTGATGGTTACTATTGTTATTGAATTGTCTCTTTTGTTAATGGTGTTTGTGTTAGAGTATATTAGGAATATCTCTATATTAGGTAGATTAGGATTGCATCCATATCCTACCATATCTGTAGGGAATCTCTCTATATTAGGTAGATTAGGATTGCATCCGTATCCTACCATATCTGTAGGAGAGGCCCCTTGCCCTCCAAGTCATGTACTCCTATATATACAGCCCCAAGGCTCAGGCTAATACATCCATCACATTATACACCAGTTCTGTTATTCTACATGGTATCACGAGTTTAGGCTTTTGAGATCCTAGGCCAATCCTTCCGCTTCTGCTGCCTCTCGCCACACCACTGCATCCCGCACATTGAGCCAGCTCCCACGACACGCGTCCAGCGCCCCCCCCCCCCCCCGGGGAGATTGCTCCATGATCTCTGCCGGGGCCACGCATTCGTTTTCAGCAGCGGATCCCATTGATCTGCTCGCCATCGCCGTCCAGCGTCAAGCAGCAGCAGATCGAAGCGTACCTCGTCATCCGCCATGGACGCCGTTGATGACAACATGTTGTTGTATCTTTTTTTGGTTTCACCCGATCAGAGATTGGGATTGCGTCGCCCACCGCCCGTCGACCCGGTGCCTGTACCCCGACGTCGGTGTCGACTTCACCGGCTCCTTCCTCGTCTTCGAATCTGCGGCATGGCGACATGGATGGTGCTCCAGGGGACGCCCATCTGCACTGCCCTCCTCGTTGATCGCCTGCACATCGTCCCTCGCCGGCTCTTCGTCACCTCCACCGATTTTGTCCACCGTCGTCTCGCCTCACGCATGCCCGGTCTGATCAGCCGATGTGTGTGATCCACCCGGCTCCGGTGACGTCCGTCCTCGTACTGCGCACAACTTCACCGAGTACAGAGGGTTGTCGTTGCTTCGCCTCTTCTGGCAGCAACATGGCACCGGCCCTGGTCTCCTCAGTCGTTGCAACCTCACCGCCGCCGACCACGTCCACGACCTCGTCATCGACAATGTGTTACTGCGCCCCACGCGCATGGTCTTCATCAAGCTGTTTGAGTTCTGCGTCGTCTTAGTACTGCTGTCGCTACCCCATGGATGACCTAGCCGTGTGCTGGGATCATCCACACCTCCTTGCTTCGTCTAGCACAACCACGTCGCCAACGTCGCCGTCTCATCCCCGTCTACTCCGGCATGCAGGCTGCATCGACACCTTCTACCTCGTCGTTGTAGTGCACCTACGACTGCCATGGAGGCCTCCTCTGCTAGTCCCTCAGACAATGATGTATGTGGTTGTGCATTCTCCCTTGCACGTCCAGTATTGGCAACACCAGTGCGTGCCTTCGTCCCCGAGGCGTTCGCTGGACTTGGCAAACCCGGCGCATGTCTCGCCATGGCGGCCTTGACTGCATCATCGACATCAACCTTCTCCCCCCGACAACTGCCTGATGTGTCACCGTCTTCCTCTACGGTGCCATCTTGTGCTCCCGCGGCTTATACGGCTACCTCAACTTCGGCGTCCTCGACTACTACGTCAACCACGGCTATCCTGTGCACGACATCTTCGACTATGGCTATTCGCCCTCACGCTCGGTCTACCCCGACATGGCACAAAGGGCTACCATCTGCTTGAGCAACCTTGTGGGTTTCCACTCCAGCCACAGCATCTGCGAAGCACTGACTGTTGTGACTGCGGGGGGATGTCAGCTTGCCGACTTCTCTCCAGTCTCACCGTCTGCGACGCTCCCGCTGTGACTGCGGGGGGATGTTAGAGTATATTAGGAATATCTCTATATTAGGTAGATTAGGATTGCATCCATATTCTACCATATATGTAGGGAATCTCTCTATATTAGGTAGATTAGGATTGCATCCGTATCCTACCATATCTGTAGGAGAGGCCCCTTGCCCTCCAAGTCATGTACTCCTATATATACAGGCATACAGCCCCAAGGCTCAGGCTAATACATCCATCACATTATACACCAGTTCTGTTATTCTACAGTTTGTTTAACAACAGATTTCTTACAGCAAAACTGAATACATTTTACACATATGTGGAGTTTAGTTTAGAGGTACAACTATTCCATTCATTCCAATTCCTTTTTCAGCTGCGTGAAAATATTGTTCAAGATCAAGAAAAGTCTGATGCCTCAAAATCTCAGATGGAGCAACTGAAGGAAAAGCTCCGTGGTATCGATAGCGAAATCTTGCAAATGGAAACACGTTTGGATGAATTGAGAAGACTTCAGGGGCAAATTAACACCAAGGCAACGGAGAGAAGTACATTATTTATGCTTCAACAGCAACAATATGCTGCACTTTCTGAGGAAAATGAAGGTAAAGTTCAACCACTAGTATTCCCTTGTTCCCTATAGTTTTCCCAACATGATAACAGATGAAAATTGTTTTGTTTAGATACTGATGAGGAACTAATGGAATGGCAAACAAAATTTGAAGAAAGGATTGCGTTACTGGAAACGAAAATCAGTAAACTTGGAAGAGAGATGAATGATGAAGCGTCAAATAGCTCCTTTCTGTCCAAACAACATTCTGAATTAACACATGAAATAGGAAAGCTGGAGGCAGAAGCTGAGGTAATCCTTTCTTCTATTTTTACCTGCTGACATTTCTCTTCTTTTGTTCACTATATATAGTGGAGTTTACATGTTTATTGTTTTCAGGCTCACCGGACTATGAAGCATGAACGAGACTCGGACATAAAAAAATATATTTATTAAACATAATCTTGGGCTGGTTCCTGAATATCCCTTTACAAATGATGTTGCTATGGACCTTACAAACAGGATTAAAGCGAGACTCTCAAATGTTGAGAATGATTTGCAGGAGAAGAAGGCTTTGTCTCCTTTTTGGAATTGCTTCTGATGTATACTTTTACCAAACCATTCTAAAAATGAAAATCTGTATTGAGTTATCCACATTGCACACATGCTTTATTCTGCACCCTTCTTGTTTGCAGTTTAGTTCTCTTTTTTGGTTGTCTTCTCAGTGGTTGGATGCACAATTCATTGATTTCATTATAAAAGCATGTGTCCCTGTACATTCAAGTTTCATTATTAGAAAGTACTTACTAATTATGGCTGTTCTCTTTTCTTGAGCAGAAATCCAATGAAAACCAGTTAGATGTTTTGTGGAAACACTATCTTAAAATAAATGCTCGCTACTCTGAAGTTGATGGTCAGATACAATCTAAGATTGAATCCATGGTTAGTGATGGAAAGAACATTGGACTTACCTACACCAGTAGGCTCTTCCATAACTTATATTTCAGGCACCATTTCCTAATATATTGAGTAATCTTCAGTCAGGCATTTTAAGACGGAGAAAAGATAAAGAGAAAGAACGTGATGCTGCAGAAGTGGAGCTTTCAAAACTTAATCTGCCCCGTATTGATGAGAAAGAGAGACATATGGTATTTGTTTTAGGGATTTTTGGAATCAGGCCATTACAACTTTTGAAGTTTGGATATATACCATTACAATTCAACTATTTGGAGAATTGTCATTATAATTTCGTCTCTCACTCGACCATGCCATTTTCTACACCTCAAACGTATATGGACCCATTGTCAGTCACGTATCCATACAAGAAAGCCTACGGACGTTAAGTCCCGTCCTCCTCCGTTAGATGTGTTCGTGCTCCTCCGTCAGTTCCGGCTCCTGTTGGTGCGGCGGCGCTAGACTCCCAGAGGAAGAAGACGGAGCGCCGGCTTTGGGGAAGATAAGACCCGGGGGAAGAGCACTCGCTCGCATAGGCCTGTGCATGAGGCGGAGCGGCCGCGCTCGTCCGCGGGAGCTTGGTCAGTTATGTCGCGTGCCTCTCGCCATCGCCGGCCACCGCCAACCCATCCTGCGTCCATGTTTTATTGGCCGCTTCCTTCCGTTCCTGCTGAACGCCACCATTCAGAACGTCGGCCTTTTCCTGGACGGTGCGGCTAGCGCGCGCAGGCTGCCGTGGGCGAGCGTTCCTACGTCGTGGTGGTGGTCATCAGTCCTGGGCCATGGAGATGCACCATGGACGACCGAGCCTTCCTTCACCGTCGTCGGGGCCGAGTTGGTCCGCAGCGTCCCCGTTCCATCGCCGCACCATGCATGGCCAGCGAGCCCAACCTTGTCGTGGCCGTGGCAACCCGCCAACCCCTTTGGGACCGAGCTCGCCCGCGCCATGGCCAGAGCCAAGCTCGTCTGGCGGGTCCCCGTGCCGCAGAAGCACTGCCGCACCTTTCGCGTGTGCGAGCCCGACGCAACTGTGAAGGAGCTGCCCAAGGCGACACATCGCCGAGAAGCAGGAGCCCGCCCGCGGACACATCGCTTCGCCGCACTCGCGCGCAGACCGCCGCTCCACCTCCGGCCTCCTCCGCCATCAACACGCTCAACTTTGGCCATCCGGCACCAAGGTCTTCATGCATATGGGAAGCACACGCACACAAACTTGGCTAGCATAAGTACGGGTGAATGGATGGATCATGAAGCACGATGTGGTGTACGTGCGGGTGAACTCAATCGCAGATGGCTCAGATTCCTCCGAGCGAAGACGACACAGTGGCGAACGACGCGGCGCTGGAGCTGCTGCGCAAGGACGAGCTGAGGGAGGTGCGCACGGGGAACACCGACACACGTCTGCGCGGGCGTGTAGTACCTCCCGGGGCCGGAGGTGGACGGCTGCGGCGGTCTGCGCGCGAGTGCAGCGAGACGAAGCGGCCGCGAGCCGGCTTCGTATAACGGGGAGGCACGGAGTTAACGCCCGTATCCATTCTTCTACGCATATATAGCTGACAGTGGGCCCTTATACGTTGTAGACGTAGAAAATGACATTGCTGAGAGAGATATGAAATTATAATGGCAGATCTCCGAATAGACGAATGGTAATAGCGTTTCTCAAAACTTGAAGAATTGTGATGGCTTGGATCAAAAAAACCCGTTGTTTTACCTGTCAGATGTGCCTGGCTGTTTTGAAAAGTTCATTTGTTTGCTTCCAATTCTATCAAAAATATGGAAGTCTGACAGCATTTCATAATTTTGAATCTCAGACCAGTTTCTTAGCTCTGGTTTCTGGTATTCTGTCTGAGTGGTTTTGATTTGTGCTGTTAATATGTGAATGGTTGGTTTGCATCCAGTTCCTACCTGGGATGTCTTGTATGAAGTCAATACCATTTTGAATCACTGGTTTATTAAATGGATTTGAGAATTTGGTTGTTCTGAGGCCGAGATTATTCTTTCGTCTCCCTTTGAGAAACTCGGCTGACAGCAATAACTGGCCAGTTACCATTGCGATTTTATCTTTTGAAACCTTCAGTTTCATCACAACTGCTTAGAGACGGTCATTTAATGGCTCTTGCATACTTGACACCTGAATTCCTTTACATTCCCACTTTCTCTTTGGACTATGGAATTTTCTTAATTTTGCAAGTAATTTGTTTTATTTTCTTTCCAAATAGCAAATTGAAGTCTAAAGGAAGGCACTTGCCCTTGGAGAAAGAGACTATGATTCAATTATAAATCAGAAACGAACAGAAATGTTTAGTTTGGATCAGAAAATAAAAGTACTTCAGCGGGAGAAAGATACAATAAATAGAAATGCTGATGAAAGAGTAAAACTGAGTTTGAAGAAGGATGCACTGGAAAGCAGCAAGGACAAGCTCAATGAGATGCATGTTTTGCTCCTTTTTCGTATTGTTTTATGTATTATAAAATTTATGCGTATGCTGTTACTCCTTCCCTCTTCATATTATTATTAAAAAAATCATTTAACTCTTGAATTGTAAAATGCAGAGTTAATGAGCATAAGGACAAAATCAGAAGGGTTCTTAGGTGGGTTCCTTCTGAGAAGGATATGAAGAAGGAGATCAATCAAGCCTTTTGGTTTGTCATAGTAACTCTTGTTAATTATATTCAATGTGAAACTTTACTTTCAAGAGCATAGTAACTTAACAAGTCCTACATTGCTGTACTCATGTTATTAATCTTAATTTTGTTTACCTACGCAAAAACTGTAATTGTTATAGCAGTTTTTGCATAGACAACTGGATGGGTAGCACTAGCATCCTCATTTGTGTTTACTTCCATTAGTTGTATATCTTGAATACAAACTCAATACATTCGTTTGATTAGAGTTTAGGCCTTGTTATGCATTGAAATCGCCATAAAAATGCTACTGTTAGGAACATTGCTTGGGTTAAAGGTATGTGGCTATAAAGATAGGCAAATAGACCTAAAATCTGTATAATGCTATAATAACATAATCTCTTATAGTTACAGTAGTGCACTTGACACTTTATTTGTAATTTCTGCATCTACTGATTATTGATGACACCATTGAATCTGCTTACTTAGGCCTGTGGACAAGGAATACAATGAGTTAAAATCAAAATCGCAGGAAGCAGAGCAAGAGCTTAAATTGACTCAGAGCAAAGTAACTGACACTAGAGAACAATTGACAAAACTTCGAAGAGATATGGATGGTAAGATCTTATCACTGGACATGATTGCTTGTTTAATACCATGTAGGCAAATTTAAAAAGGTTCTCCATGTTTTGAATTTTGGAAATTTATCAGAGGAGTGGGGCCTGTGGGGGGATTATTCGGTTGGGCTTGCCTGGAGCTTTTCCCTGGAGAAGAAAACTAATTTGAAACAATTAGGCACATTGCTCTTTACGTTTCTGAAATGTCTGTTGGGGGAGCAAGACTCTATTCTCCGCCTTCTGGGCTTGCTGTAGTGATGTGTATTTGGTGGGCAAAATTTGGAAACTGACTGTCAATATTTGTCAAATTTGTTTTGTACACATAATAAAGATCATATCATCATATGTATATATTTGTCTTGAAAAAGTACTTTCAATCTGATACATTTATTAGATATTATAACTATTTTGATTTTCTAATAAAAGATAATGATTAATGTTGCACCTCGAATACTGTGAAAATCAACGTCAAGTATTTTTTTAACAGAAGAGAGTATCTTAAAAGTATAGCTTTAGTGAGAATTTTCTTTTCAATGTGCCTCGCTGCAATCACTTCATTTGATCTAGTAGAATTTTGTCAAAAGAAAAACCAACCAAACAGTGGCAGCAGATTTTGTGTAACAGTTATTTATGCGCAATTGTTTTTTTTTTTCTCGGAAAACGCAGGAGATCTGTGTCTCAATGTATTAAGAAGAAAAGAGGTATAAATATAAAATGCATTAAAATTGCATATTGGTTTATTTGTCTGTTACTTAAATACTGTGCTATTCCATTGACCAACATGTATATGCCATTCACATTTGACATTTTTATACAGCAAAGAGAAGATTCCTGGACTCGAAACTTCAATCTATTTTAGAGATATCTGCTAACGTTGACATGTTTCCCAAAGTTCTTCAAGATGCCATGAACAAAAGAGATGAGCAGAAAAGGTTGATATACAAGTTTATACTATTCTGTTGAAGTTGTCCTCGAGATACTTATATTAAATGATTCCTTCCATGCCCAGATTAGAGAATTTTGCAAATGGAATGCGGGAAATGCTTGCACCTTTTGAACATTTGGCTCGTCAGAATCATGTATGCCCATGCTGTGAACGTGCTTTTACACCCGATGAGGAGGATGAGTTTGTGAAGAAAGTAGGTGACAAAATAATCAAAGATCTTCTTTCTGTTTAATAGTCAAATGTTGGACTTGTTCACTGATGTTGCTTTCTGCTGTCCATCTCAGCAAAGGTTTCAAAACTCAAGTACTGCAGAGAGATCTAAAGCTCTGGCGATGGAATCATCAAATGCTGAAGCCCTTTTTCAGCAATTGGATAAACTTCGTACTATCTATGATGCTTACATGAAGCTGATAGAAGAAACCATACCTCTAGCAGAGAAAAACTTGAATCAACATTTGGCAGATGAAAGTCAGAAGGCGCAGACATTTGATGATGTTAGTTCTGTTATTAACGCATTTTCAATTCTCGCACACAACTGTAGGCAGTAGAGCAGAGATCGAAACAATTCCAAAGAGGATGTCACTGCTGTTGTCTTTTTAACTGCTCAATACCCTTTCAGACTAGTCTACGCGATGGTCACGATTTAATAGGCGAAGGTAGAAAAAACCTGCTGGTTGCCTAGCTAATAAAGCGGATGGTTTGTGCACCGGCTTTTACTTTTCACAGTTTGAAGCTAAAAGTTTCAAGATTGATATTTTGATCATGTATTTAAGTAAAGGGACATCTATTCTTTAAAAAGATGGGATAAAATGCTGTCAATCAGGTCATGTACCATTCATTAAAAAACAGACAAATTCTACCTCTGCCATTTTCTTGAAACCTCTGGCGTGCTTGACTAGGCACAAGGTCAAGCTTGAAGCTGCATTAAGTTTTGCAGAAATCTTTACGCAGCTAAGGTTAGCTGATGTCATACTATTTTGCTTGGCAGATATAGGAACACTTCTATTTTAGAGAACATGATCTCAATCCTCTGTGAACACATTACAGCTGTATTGCTTTCTGACAAATTAGATCCTTTCACTTTTATGTAGATGTAGCAGAGGGATCATCTGTTGTTATAATATTATTTTATTGAGAATGCTGCGTATCATTTTTTCGAAACTTTACCTTCGATGTTTTTCCAATACTTTTGTCATTGTGAAAAAGTACTTTTCTGTATATCCTCTATAATGTTGTGCTTTGTTGCAGCTTTTGGGTGTTCTTGCCCAAGTTAAAATGGACAGGGATGCAGTGGAATTTCTGTTACAACCCACTGATACTATTGACAGGCATGTACGTGAAATACAACAGCTAGCCAAAGAAGTACAAGATCTTGAAGATACGCTTGATTCTAGTGGCCAAGGTGTCAAGTCTTTGGAGGAACTTCAACGGGAGCTGAACTCTCTGCAGAGAACAAGGTACTTGATAGGATTTCGTTATAAATATTAGCTATTTTAGAAAAATGATTTTCAAGGCACCAAGTTCGACAGATAATTTTGGTGTACATCCTATCATTGGTCTAGAAAAGTATCTTTCATGTCATCTTTCCAGCCCCTTCTAGCATTACTACTTATTAAGGAAAACAAACTATAGGGATTCAGACCCAATATATTTAAGCTTATCAATCCTATGGGTGATTTGGATTAGGTCAATCAGCATGATCTAAAAATATGCGACACCTGCTTAATTAAATTTTTCTCTTTTCTGTATTTCCTTGTGGGCATATGGCTCGTTTATGCATTTAACTTGATTCTTGCTTTAGCAGTATTATATCTTGGTAATTTCGCTTTGTTGCTACGGAATAGGAGTCATTCTCAGATCTGAATTCTTTTTAATAAAGCATAAAATGGTTGATTTTGCCAATGTGTATACGTCTCATTTAATGTTCAGTGCTTCAAATTCATTCCACTTTGTTGGTTCTGCTTGTTGGCATTGACAATAAGAGAGCAAATTATTTTTTTTTGTTAATAATTAATAATTGAAAGAAGTGGGCAATCTCTTCAACCTGCCCAACACCTGGGCATTAGTGCATTACAGTAGTTCTTGTCAACTTTAAGTTCGCTTCATGGCATTGCCACGTAGGATTTTAGGTGATGTGGAGAGTGGTGATAGAAAGAGGTTGTTGTCTTGCAGAACAACTGTCTCTGCGTTGTATGTTTACCACTGAGCAGCAGTCCATGCACAATAGTAGACGGGTTAGCCATTGGATGCTACATGCATAAATTAAGGAATTATGTACACACCTGTTTGGTTTGTGACCGAAACTTGTCACGCTAAAGGTTAGTCATGCCACAGTTTTTCCGGCAGCTGTTTGGTTCACTGCCAGAATTATAGCGCGTCACACATTCTTAGCACCCTGTCCCACATGTTATAGATTCATTTTCGTGCCAAACTTTGCCACTAGTATGGCTTTTATTTTGGTCGTCAGCCACAGTTTGTCGAAGGTCAGATGTGACAAACTATGGCACCAACCAAACAAGCAAGACCAATAAGATACAGCTTAATAGGCAACACACTGTTAGGATTGTCTGTTCAGTCATCTCTTAGATTACTTGGATGCAGAGAGGGAGAGGGAGAGGTTCTGTGGCCAGCTATAAAATTGACTGGAAATTTATGATAATGAACACTAAGATTCACTACAGCTTCCCCTAGTGATTTACTATATGTCATGCATGTGCACCATCAGTTATAGAGTGCTGTTATGTCCCAAGACAAATCTTCATTAGATATTTGTTGCTAGTTATCCATATTTCCACTGATACACACAAACTCTGCTTTTCAGTTATGTTTTAACTTTTGAACTTTTGATACTGCAATATTATATTTAGGAGAGTCAAAGCATCTCAAGTTTGACCAATAATTATAGAGAAAACTATAAAGATTTATGACATCAAATAGACATACTATGAAAATATAATTAATAACGAATTTAATGATACTTAGTTGGCATCATAAATGTTATTACATTGTCATATAAGTTTGGTCAAACTTGAGATGCTTTGACTCTCCAAGATTTTTAGGATGTTAATTTGGGATGGAGGGAGTACTTTATAATTCTTCAGAATATCCTCTTCTTTCTATATATATATAGAAATGACTTCCCTTGGAAGCTGGATTATGTCTGATGGGACCATCTGTTGCAGGGACACATTGAGTATCGAAGTGGATGATCTTAGGGATCAGCATAGAATGCTAAATGATGATTTGTCAAGTGCTCAGGTGAGATGGCACACTGCTCGGGAAGAGAAGGTGAAAGCTTCAAGCATATTAAAATTATTCCAAAAATCTGAAAAGGAATTGGTGCTTCTAGCTGAGGAAAAGGAACAGCTGATCATAGAAAAGAAGGTAGGTACTACTGTTTTATATGCAATATCAGTCGGTTGACTACCGTTTTCTTTGCTCAAGTTTATCTTTTTAGTTCTTACTGTTGCAACATGGGCAAAACTTAGAGGGGGTTGCCATTGATCACTGTAATTGGTTTTGTTCTTGAATAAAATCATATCCTTGTGCTCTTCTTAAATTCAACTCTAGCAACTTGAGCTAATGAATCAAAATTGTTAAGGCACATCTACTGTAGGTCTATACGGCCCATAAGGCTCTATATATATACATAGCCATTCCTCTATTGGAATTATCTTTTAAAATCCCCAAGGTTAGTAACATGGTACCAAAGCCAAAGACTAGGGTTAGAGTTAGATCAATCTAATCCACCCACGATCCATATTTATCCTTGGGGCTTGGTATCTCCTCTTTTTGATCAGTGTGGCCCGTCGTCGCCCCGTTCGTCTCTCTCTGGTGAAGCCCATCGGCAATATGCTCTGCTACGGTTTGGGCTGCATCGTTGTGCTTCACATTTGCAGTCTGCATGTACATTGTGTGGGCCTGGCACATCTTTAGGATG
This sequence comes from Microstegium vimineum, assembly GCA_022036555.1. Taxonomy (NCBI): domain Eukaryota; kingdom Viridiplantae; phylum Streptophyta; class Magnoliopsida; order Poales; family Poaceae; genus Microstegium; species Microstegium vimineum. Next base: position 33,482,948 of record CM039132.1, read on the forward strand.
TGCATATCGCGATTCGCGAGGGTGTCTCCCGCCCGGCGCCCCTGTCCGTGCCCATCGTGCGGAGCCATCATCTACGCACGCCAATGTTTTTAAAACGGCTGGTCGAACCTGGTCACCTGGGGACCGTCCAGGACTATTAGTCGTCGTTCAGGACAATTAATCGACCCTTGACGAGTCCCCTGATCGTCCTATCGTCCCCTACATATGGGGGACTGATATATACCATATATACCCACTGGATCTGCAGGCCTGCGTGCATGCAGCGCAGCAGCAGCCGCAAGGAAGAGAGGGAGGGCAGCTGGAAGGAAGGGAGGAGAGGAGAGGGAGCTGCAAAACTCTGCAACATTGGAGGCGGCTGCTACAGCTGGACGGGAGAGTTGAGAAGAGAAGAGTGCGTGTGTTCTGCTGAGTGAGTGAGAGGCCGAGGTAGTGAGGGGTAGGAAAGAAGAGAAACCCTAATGGGCTTGGGCCAGAACATAAGACAACTAGTTAGGCTCAACTCTGAGATGCAGCCCACTATGACGACCACACAGCCTGGACGGATGATTAATCGTGACCGACGACTAATCGGACAACCAGGTTCCTGGACGGTCTGGCAAAATCGGAGGCCCCGGTCGAGTAGCTAAAACCGTCCAGGACGGTTAGTCGTGATTAATCGGACATCCTGAAAACACTGATCGCATGCCCGTCAGGGCGCTCCCATCGCCCGCCTGCCCGCGGAACCGTCATCCGTGGCTTCAAACGTCTGCTCGTCCATGGCCTTCGCTGTCCACCCGTCTGCCCGTTTTGGCCTCCGTCAGTGCGTGCCTTCCACTTCAGTTCATGTGCCTGTGAGTGGTGCTCTGTTCCATTGCTGTGGTGGTGTGCTCCGGTTGTGCTCTGTTTTGCTGGTTGGGAGTTTTGCCGTGTCGTTTGCCTATAGCTTAGTGCTCCTGCTACTCTGCTTGTCCGTGATCTGCTCCAGATAGGTGCTCTGCTGCTGTTCTGTTCGGCAGCCCATCTACTGCTACTCGTCTGTGATATCTACGGCTTGCTGCTTTTCTGGGAAACACGTCTCTGGTGTTCCTGTATTGCTGTTTCTGTGGTGCTTTTGCGGCGCCATTGGTATCTTGGCATTATAGAGGTCTGTATCAGCTGTACTCTGATTTGCTGCTCTGGTGGTGCTGCAGTGATCACTCTGGTCTGCTTTTTTTTGTACTCGGTGTTGCTGCTGGTTGTAGAAACACCGCACACCCATAAAGGGGGTGACCTCATATATATATATATATATAGTCCGGCTTGCAGTACATGTACAATTGACAGTATGGTACTAATCCTAGACAGGCTATGCTAAGGTCATTATATACAAGGCCATGTTGCCCACACATGGATCAGCAAAGGCTTGAGGAAGGCCAGAGGGCAGCTTTGCCCAGTTGGCCGCTTGGATTGAAAGTAGAGTGCTGGATACATCCTAGGGTTGGTCTGCTCTTGCTTATATAGGCAAAGGAGGCAGCCACCTACTAAAGCAAATGCTTACAAGGCTGCTAAGGCAAGCCGGCAAATGCTAGACAGCAAACAGTAAAGCATAAAGTAAGATACAAGTGATAGGCTTAACCATCAATCTCCCCCTAAGCCTAGCACTAGGTGATCTGCTTCAGGCCAATCCTTTCCCTCATCTCCTGGAACTTTGACTTGCCTAGCGACTTGGTGAGGATGTCTGCAAGCTGATCAGTGGTAGCAATGTGGTCAGCCTTGATGCTCCCATCTTCCAGGCAATCTCTGATGAAGTGGTACTTGATCCTTATGTGCTTGCTTCTGTCGTGGAAGACTAGGTTCTTGGCTAGGGCCAAGGCAGACTTGCTGTCCACCTTCAACTCCACCACATCCACCTCTCTGCCCAGCAGCTCAGCGAGCAGCCTGGACAGCCAGAGCGCTTGTGTTGCTGCAGTTGTAGTGGCGATGTACTCTGCCTCGCAGCTTGACAAAGCCACCACCTTCTTCTTGATGGACTGCCAGCTGACCAAGCGTCCACCCAGGAAGAACATGGTTCCACTGGTGCTCTTGCTTGTGTCGATGTCCCCGGCGAGTCGCTGTCGCTGTAGCCGAGCAGACGCGCCGTGCCTGGGGCCTTCCTGAACTGGAGTCCGTAGTCCAGTGTCCCCGCCACATAGCGGAGGACATGCTTCACTGCCTGTAGGTGCTCCACCGTGGGCCGTTCCATGAACCGGCTCACGTACCCGACGGCGAACGCCAAGTCCGGCCGGGTATGCACGAGGTACCGGAGGCTACCGACAAGCCGCCGGTAGTGCCTGGAGTCGACCTCCTCAGCCTTGCTCTCTCGGCTGAGGCGAAGCTTCTCCTCCATCGGGGTGTGAGCTGGATTGCAGTCAGTCATCTCCCCCAGCTCGAGAATCCGCTTGGCGTAGTGTGTTTGGCGCAGACTGATGCCCTCGGCATCCTGGCGCACTTCGACGCCGAGGTAGAAGCAGAGGAGTCCGAGGTCGCTCATGTCGAACTTCGCCATCATCTGCGCCTTGAACTTCTTCACCTCTCCTTCTTGGGCAAAGTGATGATGAGATCATCCACGTAGACGCCGACGAGCAGAGCTAACGGCCCCGTGCCCCGCCGGTACACCGCCGCTTCATGCGCGCTTTGCTGGAAGCCCATCTCCTTGAGTGTGGCGTCCAACTTCGCATTCCAGGCACGCAGCGCTTGTCGCAGCCCGTAGAGAGCCTTTCGCAGGTAGTAGACCATGTCTTCTTGGCCTGCGGCGACGAAACCCGGCGGCTGGCGGACGTACACCTCCTCCTTGAGGTCGCCGTTGAGGAACGCGGACTTCACGTCCATGTGGTGGAATTTCCACCCCTCTTGCGCCGCCAGCGCGAGGAGAAGGCGGACCGACTCCATGCGCGCCACTGGCGCGAACGCGTCGTCGTAGTCCACGCCCTCCTGCTGGACGAACCCTCTCGTCACCAGCCTCGTCTTGTGCTTGATCACCGCCCCCTTCTCATCCTTCTTTAGTTTGAACACCTACTTCAGGGTGATCGGGCGGTGGCCAGCTGGGAGCGCAGTGAGCTCCCAGGTCTTGTTCTTCTCCACCGAACGGAGCTCTTGCTCCATCGTCGCCTGCCATGCTGGATCACCTTGTGCCTCGGCATAGCTGGTCGGCTTGCCCGCATGCGAAAGGTGTAGCTAGGCGAAGAGCCTTGGCGCCAGCCCTGGAGGAGACAGATTCCCGATGATGTCGGTTATCTTTCGGTACCGTAGAGGCTCGCCGTCGTAGTAGGCGTCCAGACGGTCCTCATCATCCTCAAGTGGCGTGCATAGCTCGACGTGGGGTTGCTCGGTCGGTGGAGGCGTCCTAGTGGTGGAGGTCGTCGCGGTGGTGGGCGACGTCGCGCCCGCAGCGGCTGGCGAAGGAGTAGTTGTTGCCGCTCATGCGTCCTCCAGCTCCCCCGGAGGCAGTGAAGGTGTTCTCGGAGTAGTCGGTGCAGCTGGCGATGGTGCGCCTTGCGTGCCTTCAGCCTCGTCACTCCAGAAATGCTCGACGACGAGCTCCTCCATCAACGGCGTAGTCTCTCCTTGTTCCTTCGCCCAGTCCCAGCCGCAGCTCTCGTCGAAGACGACGTCGCGCGACACGCGCACGCTCTGGGTCACTGGATCGAACACCCGTTATGCTTTGGCACTGTCGGCATACCCGACGAACATGCCCGACCGACTGCGATGGTCCAGCTTCTTCAGCTGGGTGAGCTCCTTGGTGAATGCCAAGCATCCGAATGTGCGCAGATGGCCCACGGCCGGCGCCCTGCCATTCCAGGCCTCGTAGGGCGTCATGCCCTGTAAGCTCCTTGTGGGCGCTCAGTTCAGGAGGTGAACTGCAGTCACCACTGCCTCCCCCCAGAGCTGAGCCGACACACCCCTCTGCTTCAGCAGTGCTCTGGGCATGGCCACCATGGTTTGGTTGCGCCTCTCCACCACTCCATTCTGCTGTGGCGTGTAGGGGCAGAGTAGTGGCGCAGGATTCCTTCATCCGCGCAGTAGACCGCGAACTCCGCGGCTGTGAACTCACGCCCATTGTCGGTGCGGAGCACGCCCAGCTTCTGCCCTCTTCCCTTCTCAGCCAGGGCCTGAATGTGCTTGATGGCGTTCGCTGCTTCATCCTTGGAGGTCGGCAGCGATACCCACATGTACCGTGTCACGTCGTCGACCAGCAGCAAGAAGTAGCGCCTTCCGCCAGGAGTCGCAGGTGACACTGGACCGCACAGGTCGCCGTGCACCAGCTCCAGCTTCTCCTTCGTGCGGTACTGGGCCGCTGCTGGGAAGGGCAACTGACGGTGCTTGGTGATGACGCAGGTGTCGCAAAGCTGGCCGACGTGATCAATCACTGGCAGCCCGCGCGCCATACCATCCTTGGAGAGCTTCCAGAGCGCGTCCAAGTGGAGGTGGCCGTAGCGCTCATGCCATCACCACGCCTCATCGTCCTTGCGTGCGGGGAGGTAGAGTGGCTTGGCCGTGTTGAGGTGGAGAATATAGAGACGGTTAGCGTCGCGCCGCACCTTGACGAGCAGCCGTTGCTGTCTATCCCAAATCCTCAAGACACCATCTTCAATTTCCACCTTCGAGCCTCCCTCATCCAGCTGGCCGAGGCTCATGATCGAGTTGTGCAGAGCAGGGATGTAGTACACGCCATGGAGTGCTCTGTGCTCGCCATTCTTGGCCTCGAAGATGATCGAGCCAACTCCCTTGATCTCCACCATTGACTCATCGCCAAACCTCACAACGCCCTTGGCGGAGGTGTCAAACTCGGCAAACAGCTCACGCCGCCCGGTCATATGGTGAGTCGCGCCGCTGTCGAGGTACCAACCATCCAACTTCCCTCCGCCGGCGGAGCCAGTGTCTAGGAATGCACGGGCTCGTGGCTCCTCGATGTCAAGGCTGGCCGATTCGGTGAAAAAGGTTGAAGATTGAACCTTTCCGCATCGATCTTCATCCAGCTCGAGAAATTTGTGCACCAGGAACGCCGCCACGTCTCGCTCCTCTACTTCTGCGACGTTCGCCTGACCGCCGCGGTCCCGCTGTTGGCGCGGTTGAGGGCAGTCCCGCGCCCAGTGCCTGGCGAGGTCGCAATTGAGGCAGGTGTTGTCGCGATTGGGCTTCCGCTCGCCGCCGACAGCTCCTACCTTTTCCGCTCCTCCTCCTTCACCATCGCGATCAACACGCGGCTTGTTCTTCCGACCTCCGCGAGGACGGCGACGTCGATCATTCGACAACCCGACAGCGTCCTGCTTCTTCTTGTCGTAGGCGCGCCACTGCTCTGCAGTGTACAGCAGCCTCCCGCCGGGATCGGGGTCCGGCGTCTGCTCGCGGTACTGCACCGCCTTGAGCCGCCCGACGACGTCCTCGATGGTGAGCTGGTCGAAGTCGAGTAGCGTCTCGATCGAATTGACGAGGCTCCTCCGTCAGGTCGGTGTTGCCGAACCGCGCCATCTGCTCCATCAGGTTGTTCATCCGCACGGCAAAGTCCTCAACTTGCTCGCAGGGCTGAAAGCTGAGAGCTTCCCACTCTCCGCGGAGTCGCTGGATCGTGGCGCGGCGCACCCGATCACCTCCGGTGTGGCGCAGCGCGATGGTGTCCCACGCCAGCTTCGCCGTGGCCTTGTTGGCGATGGAGGCCGCGACGTCGACTGGAACCGATGCGCACATCGCCTCCAAGGCTTGGCGATCGTCGTCAAAACCCACACCGCCGACGTGCACCGCTTGCCAGAGATGACGAGCTTGAAGCTTTACCTTCATTAGCAGGCTACACTCATGGTAGTTGCTCTTGGTGAGCATCGGCCAAGGCGTGCCGGCCCCGGAGTCGCGGTAGACGGTGTGCATCACCGGCGAGCGCCCGCGATGGCCACGACGTCGTTCGGGAGACGGCAAGTGGCAGCGGCGGCACTCGGGGATGTGCGATCCTGCCGAGTCCATGTCCTGCCGCTCCATCTCCAGGCGTAGAGCTGCGACGGAGGCTGCCGCGGCTTGGGCCGCGGCTACCGCAGCGGCCGCCGCTACCTCGGCGGCAGCAAGGCACGTCACGCGGTCGTCGATCTTCGCACCGGATGGCCCAGCGTCCTTCTGCACAACCGCAGAAGCGGCGGCGGCGGCGCGGGCTTTGGAGCTCTCAGTGGACATCCTCTCTCTCTCAAAACCCTAGGCTCTAGATACCAATTGTTGCCCACACATGGATCAGCAAAGGCTTGAGGAAGGCCAGAGGGCAGCTTTGCCCAATTGGCCGTTTGGATTGAAAGTAGAGTGCTGGATACATCCTAGGGTTGGTCTGCTCCTGCTTATATAGGCAAAGGAGGCAGCCACCTACTAAAGCAAATGCTTACAAGGCTGCTAAGGCAAGCTGGCAAATGCTAGACAGCAAACAGTAAAGCATAAAGTAAGATACAAGTGACAGGCTTAACCATCAGGCCAATGGGCCGGATGCCCATATGGGCTATTACAATTATATTCTAACACCCTCCCTCAGTCTAAGCGGGAGTGTCATGAACACAAAGACTAGACCTAAAGTCAGTGAACAACTGTACAGGTAACCGTTTGGTCATAATGTCCGCGAATTGATGAGACGATGGAACATGGAGCACCCGAACGTGTCCCAAAGCAACCTTCTCACGGACGAAGTGTATATCTATCTCAATATGCTTCGTGCGGCGATGATGAACTGGATTGGCAGTCATGTAGATAGCACTGACATTGTCGTAGTAGATGATCGTCGCCGAAGAGATGTGTGCATGAAGCTCCTGAAGTAGCTGATGAAGCCAACAAGTCTCAGCCACAGCGTGCGCAACAACACGATACTCAGCCTCCGCACTCGAACGAGAAACCGTAGTTTGTCGCTTAGAGGACCAAGAGACTAAGTTATCACCGAGGAAGACATAGTGTTGACATAGAATGTGACGCACTGTGCCTAACAAACAACACGCCGGAAAGCGTAGCTTCAATCGGGTGCTCGGGTGTTTCGGAGTCCGAAAACGTGCCAGTCAGTTTGACCTGAAAATAACAAGGGATGAAAATTATTAGATATAAAATTGGAACATGCCGGGTGAGACCAGACAGTTACATATATACGGCCCTGAAGCCACCTACAACGACATATAGCTATAGAAGCTATCTGCCAATAGGTCTTATAGATCGTTTGACTAAAGCAAACGCAAAGCATGTGGAAAAAGTTGATAGCCGAACGTGCATGCATGAAAAAGTACGTATGGATGAATCATAATTAACCATGAGTTAAAGCATCACCAAGCTTGGCAATCCAACTGAGTTGGGGTCCATGATGAAGGAACATGTAAGTAAATACGATTAAACTAATCTAAAGCCTGCGTCTGCCGCACGACACCCAACATTATCAAAGCTTAAACGTGGTTAACATGTATGAACCCGCAACACGTAACAATCTAGATCTAAACTAATTCGGCTACTATGACCGTGAGATCTATTCGTATGAACAATATGATTAACTATTAAAACAAGAATAGATCTGTAAGAAAAGATAAAGCCGAACCGTATCAATCTAGATTGGGCAAAGGAGTGTTACAAATATATAACAAATATAAAAAATGCAACACGTAGTAACTTGATGAATCTACTAGATCTTGCCAAATCTAATAGAGCCGATAACTATCTTGCTTTTGCTAAGCATATCGAGCAAGCACCTGCCGCACGGTGTGTACTCGTAAACGAAACATAAGAGAAGACTTCTTGATTGTCAAGCAAAGATCCGCCACACGACCATTGAAAACAAACAAGACTACTTGCATCAACATCTAAATCCACCGCATGATACTAGACCTGATAGCAAGGTTGCCGGGACTTACGGAGGTCGACGGATCGATGATTCCTCTCGAAGAACTCGACGACACGACAAAGGACTCGAAGTTGGCACGGGGCCGGTTGTATTGTATTGGTTGTGAACAGTCTTTACAAATGTCAAGGGCTTATATTTATACCATGGTCATAACATGAGCCCTACAAGGATACGACTACAAAATATTAAAGGAAAAACACGACCTTTAGATCTAATTCTCCTTTCGAGATCTTTATTTCCTTAGTCGTCGCAAAGTTTGTTGCTCCATTCGGCTCTTGCTTTCCGTTCTTGTCGCTTTCCTCGACAGAAGATCGCCATTCTCAAAATAGCCAACCGCATGACCATTTAGCCGAATCCTTACAGATTAGCTGACCGCACGAACACTTGCCGAACGCTCTGAACACTGCCGCCTACTGGCCCACCTGTCATTCTCCTAGGCATACCAAAATCCAGTGTTAACACACAGTAGCCGGAAGTGGAGCGCCGAGAGTCAGGACAACCAGCCCAGTCAGCATCGGAGTAGGCAGTCAAGCTGGTGATGCTACCTGTGCCGATGTGGAGCCCAGTGGAGAGGGTGCCCTTGACATACCGTAGGGCACGCTTGAGCATTGCCAGATGAGGCTCGCGCGGGTCGTGCATGAAGAGGCAAACCTGCTGAACAACATAAGCAAGGTCCGGACGAGTCAGCGTGAGGTACTGCAGTGCACCGACGAGGTTGCGGTACTGAGTGACATCTGCCACCAGAGTGCCGTCCGTGGCAGAGAGCTTGGCCTGAGTGTCAACAGGAGTCGCCGTAGAATGACACTCAGCCATGCCGGCGCGCTGGAGCAGATCCACAGTGTACTGGCGCTGAGACAGGAATAGGCCATCAACAGAACGCGTGACAGAGATCCCGAGGAAGTGATGAAGATCCCCGAGATCTGTCATGGCGAACTCGGAGTGAAGGAGCTCGGTGATGCGACAAAGAAGCTGGGTCGACGAGGCTATCAGGATGATGTCGTCGACGTAGAGTAGAAAGTAGGTGATGTCCGCACCCGCTTTATAAACAAAGAGGGACGTATCAGAGGTCGATGCAATGAAGCCGGACCGCTGGACAAAACCAAAGAACCGCTGGTACCACGCCCTGGGCGCCTGCTTAAGTCCATATAGAGACTTTTGCAGGAGGCAGACGTGGTCGGGAGCCGCAGGGTCGACGAAGCCGGGCGGCTGCTGGCAGTAGACGGTCTCATTCAGATGACCGTGAAGAAAGGCGTTCTTCACGTCCAGCTGATGAATCGGCCACGAGCGAGAGGTGGCGATGCTGAGAACAACCTCGATGGTGGCCGGTTTGACAACCGGGCTGAACGTCTCGTCGTAGTCGACGCCGTACCGCTGCGAGAACCCACGAACGACCCATCTGGCTTTATGTCGAGCCAGAGAGCCGTCAACGTGATACTTGTGCTTGAAGATCCACTTGTCGGTGATGACGTTGGCATGAGGCGGTCGAGGGACTAGACGCCAGGTGCCATTGTCCATAAGAGCCTTGTACTCGTCAGCCATTGCCGCGAGCCAAGTTGCATCGGCAAGTGCGGCACGAGAGTTGGCTCGCAGTGGCGAGGCCAGACTGGAGACTGTCGCGGTGAAGCCGTACCGCTGCACGGGCAGCGACAGAGAACCCGTCTGGGCACGAGTCGTCCGTGTAGAGGCCTCTAGGACCTGGGGTACAACCGCCTGCTGTACGGAGGTCTCTAGGACCTGGGGTACAGCCACCTGCTGTACGGGAAGCAGCTGCACCACCTCCTGCGGTGCTAGAGCCGACGGTACCACCGGCGGCGGCTGCGTAGTAGGTGTCGGACCTAGCCGACGGCTGTAGTAGACGTCGTACCACTGCCGCACAGGGGCAGAGGCGGCAGCACCTGCTGGCGGTCAAGGAGCAGGAGCCGACGTGCCCTGTCCCGGACCCTAGAGCAACCGGTGGGCAGCACCATGCCACAGGATGGCAGGGTCGAGCCCAACAGGATCACCGGCGTCGTCGAAGTCAGACGAGGCAGGCTCAGTCGCGGTCCGCAGGCACCCGCCGTCGGAGGTAGACAGAGGAGGCGCGGGAAGTAAGTCCTGTAACAAAAAGTCAAAAGAATCCGGTCGAGGCTTGGAGGCCGCAAACGGAAAGTGAGTATCATAAAAAACGACGTGTTGCGAGATGATGATCTTGCGATTGGAGAGGTCAAGACACCGGTAGTCCTTCTGAGAAGGAGGGTAACCGAGGAAGACACACGCCGCAGAGCGAGGAGATAGTTTGTGGCGAGTCGTGGCACTGAGGTTTGGGTAGCATAGACAGCCAAAAAACCGAAGGGTGGAGTAATCTGGCATCTTGTGGTGGAGAAGTTGATAGGGTATACCATTATTTTTGGACGAGGACGGCCGTCGGTTTGTGAGAAACACGGCGGTAGAGAGAGCTTCGACCCAATAGGGTGGAGGCATGACGGCATGAATCAGAAGCGTGCGAACGCCATTGTTCAGAGTGCGGAGCATGCGCTCAGCTTTGCCATTCTGAGCAGATGTGTAGGGGCACGAGGTGCGAAGGAGGATGCCGCGGCTAGCAAAGAATGCGCTGGTGGCATTGTTGAGGAACTCAGTGCCATTATCTGCCTGAAAATAGCGTAGAGGAAAACTGAATTGTGTGTGAGCGTAAGAGACAAACTAAACAATGTGATCATGAACTTCAGATTTATGGCAAAGAGGAAACGTCCAACAATAATGTGTAAAATCATCAACTAACACAAGATAAAATTTATAACCAGAAATACTCGCGACTGGAGAGGTCCAAACATCACAATGAACAAGTTCAAATGGTGCTGATGTCCTAGAGACCGAACTAGTAAACGACAGCCTAACATGTTTACCAAGCTGGCAGGTATGACAAACGCGGCGAGCTGCTTTATTACACTGGATAGCTGAAAGTTTATTTAGAGTAGCGACGACAGCGGGTGCGGGATGACCAAGGCGGGAGTGCCACAGCTCCGGGGAGACGACGGTGACATGACATCGAGGTGGAAGGAGATGTGGTATGGTGTAGAGGTCCTCGCTGCTATTGCACCGAAGGAGAACCGTCTTGATCTTGAGATCCTTAATAGAAAAACCAGAGGCGTCAAACTCAATAGAACAGTTATTGTCGCGAGTAAGCTGTCGAACAGATAACAGATTACGAGTGAGTTGGGGAGCGACAAGAACAGTATCAAGACGAAAAGGACGATCAGCTATTTGAAGAACAGAAGTGCCATGACTATGAATGGGAATGGATTGACCGTTGCCGACCATAATGGAGGACGGTGGCGACGGGAGATGGGAAAGTAAAATACCGTCATTGGAGCACATGTGGGATGTCGCTCCGCTGTCCATGACCCAGGGTGCAGACCCTCTCTGGATCACCATCTGGTTGAGGGCGGCGATCAGGCTGGCCGAGTCCCAGCTGCCCGGAGGCCCGTACGCCGGGGGGCCGCCGGTGGAGAACTGCGGCGGCGCGAAGGGTGTGTGTGCCTGTGGAGGAGGCGTAGGTGGCACACCCCACTGCTGCTGCTGGGGAGGCCACGGAGCAGCCCAAGGGTTGTTCCAAACCCAAGGGCCGGTTGGCTGACGTCCGCCGTCTTGTTGCTGCTGGTTGCGGCCACCGCCGCTGTTGCCACCTTGCTCCTGGTGGCGACCACCGCCGCCGCTGCCACCGCCGCCGTTGCCACCACGGCCGCCCTTGCCCTTGCCACCGCCGCCACGATAGGTGGACGTAGAGGGGGTGGAATGGCAGGACAGTGACGTGCAGGAGGGGGTGGTGGAGGCGGTCATAGCTGAAGCCGAGTCAGCCTTGCCCTCGTTGCCGAGGCGGAGCTCCTTGACGCGGAGCATGTTGGTGGCGGACTTGAAGTCGGGGAGCGGCGATGTGTTAGAGATGATGTCGGCGGTGTTGGCGAAGCGGGGGTTGAGGCCACGTAGAAGGTTGAGCACGAGCTGCGCAGGGGAGATGGTGTGACCGACCTCCCGCAGGGCATCAGCGGTGCGCTTCATCTGCTGGGCGTAGGCGTCGATGGAGAGGTCGCCCTGGGACAGGTTGTGGAACTCCTGCTCAAGGACGACGGCGCGGGACTCCTTGTTTGCCTGGAACAGGGCTTCGATGGAGACCCACAGAGCGCGGGCATCCTGTTCGGGCTCCATGGCGAGGTCGAGGACGACGTCGTCGACGGAGCCGTACATCCAGCCACGGAGGCAGGCGTCGGGCTGATACCACGTGGGGTCAGCCGGACGTGCGTCTGCCGTGCCATCGATGTGGCCGAGGAGCCCGTACTTGCCACAGAGGGCAGTGAAGAACGCCTTCCACTTGGGAAGTTCGGGCGCTCGAGGCTGAGCACGATGGGAACGTGCTGCTTCACGTTGACTGCGGCGTAGGCGGCGAAGCCAGGAGCAGCAACGGAGTCTCCCATGGTGCCGGATGACTGGGAGCCGAGGGAGCCGGTCGTGGAGGATGAAGTCGACGAGGACGTCATTGCTGCAGATCGGATCGCGCGGCCAAGGAGGCGGCGCGATGAACCGAGGTGGCGGCGCGGCTGGAGGACGCGCGGCGGCCTTGGTCGGCGGCGGCGCGAGTGGAATCGCGTGGCGGCCTGGGTGATTGGCGGCGGCGTGACTGGACGCACGCGGCGGCCGGGTGGAGCGGCGGCGGCGCGATCGAACGCGCGGCGGCCAGGGACGGTGACGCGCGGCGGCCAGGGGCGGCGGCGCGAGTGGACGCGCGGCGGCCTGGGGCGGCGGCGCGGGTGGGTGACGCACGGCGGCCAGGGGCGGCGGCGCGAGTGTACGCACGGCGGCCTGGGGCTGCGGCGCGTGTGGTGCGGTGGCGCACGTCCTCGCAGAGGACGCACGGGCGGAGGCGCGAGCGGAAGGAAGGATCGTGATTACGTGGATACCATGTAGAAACACCGCACACCCATAAATGGGGGGCGACCTCATATATATATAGCCTGTATGGCTTGCAGTACATGTACAATTGACACTATGGTACTAATCCTAGACAGGCTATGCTAAGGTCCATTATATACAAGGTCAATGGGCCGGATGCCCATATGGGCTGTTACAATTATATTCTAACACTGGTGTGTTGGAATTCAGAATAATTGGTGCTGATATCACCGGATTTGTCTCTATAGTTGCCGCCTCTGATAACATTACTCAGTCTTAGATTTTGGATTCAAGGGCCTCTTTCCATGTTACATCAAACAAGACTCACCTAATTGCCCATAGCTGATGGTACATCTTGTCATGTTACATCAAACAAGACTCACCTTTGGGTTTCACCTTTTCATCCTTGTCCAAGTGTGAGCCTTATGTTGATCGTCTTTGATCTTGTGACTTGTCACTTCCTAGCCACCTTTGCTTGCTCCACCACTTGTCATCATATGTGTACTAATCCTACTCAAACACTTAGAGTAAGGTTAGTAGCTAGGTCTTATCCATTACCAAAACACTAGAGATCTCTCAGAGGGGCAAGGCAGAGTACATTGGTTGGCTCAGCTGCTGGGCGATCTCCTTGGTCGAGACACAGAAGCAGTGGAGCTCAGGATGGACAACAAGTCTGCCTTGGCTTTGGCGAAGAACCCCGTCTTACATGAGCAGAGCAAGCATATCTGAGTGAGGTACCACTTCATCAGGAGCTATTTGGATGAGCGGGGCGTCAGGGCCAACTACATCGGCACTCAAGATCAACTCGCCGACTTCCTCACCAAGTCATTTGGGAGGGTGAAGTTCCAGGAGCTAGGTCTCTAAGAAGGCTCCCCACAAGGCTTAGGGGGAGATTGATAACAATAAGCCTTTGTGGTTGGGTTTAATGGTATGGCTAAGAAATGAAAGTCAAGCCCCAAATCCAGATTTGGTTCCAACACATTCCTTGTCTTCCAAATAATCCATGCCCCAAGTACTACCAAGGTGTTTAAACCACACCTTGCGCCACTGCTCAAACTGTCGGAAGCTGCTGCCACGATAAGTAGAAGTGTCGACGAATCTGCCACTGCTCAAGATGAGTTGATGACTTTATGGGTTATCATATGGATATTTTTTCTAGGGGGCCTCTGTATGTCTAGCACATGCATATGTATAGGTATGAAATCTGTCAAAAGCGGTCAATAACAATATCTTCTACTCCTCCATCCCAAATTATAACACAATCCAAAAATCTTGGAAAGTCAAACCATCTCAAGTTTGACCAAGATTATAGAGAAAATTATAAAAAAATTTGATATCCAATATGTAAACTAAGAAAATATAATTGATAAAGAATCAAATGATACTTAGTTGACATCATAAATGTTATTATATTATCGTATAAGATTGGTCAAACTTGAGATTGTTTGACTCTTCATGATTTTTGGAATATCTTATAATTTGTGATGGAGGGAGCATATGGTAACAATTCACGATCGGTCAGAAACTCACCATATTGTCAATTTAATAGTGATGACTACAATACAATGCTGAAAGTTAGAAGAAAAAAATAATGGTCAGAAACAGTCATAAAATTTTCTCTTGTACGGAAAGCATTTCCATTTTCATCCCATAATATGCTTGTCCAATGTTTTCCTTATATGCATCCTGTCAATATACATGGCAGCGGGATGTGGTGGTCAAGTAACTTTTGTGCAGCCGATTTTTAATTTGATCCTAAAATGCACGTTCTTATTGATCTCATTATTTTGTGTTATACACCTCTGTTTTGTTATTTTTGCATCAATATCATTCTACTTCTTACTTATGCATGGTGTTATATTGAATGCTGACTATTTTATTTCTCAATAACTTAGCTTTTAGAAGAGTCTCTTGATCCATTGTCCAAAGAGAAAGAGAGCTTGTTGCAAGAGTATAATGCTTCGAAGCAAAGGTTTGATGAAGAGTATCATCAGCTGGCAGAAAGAAAAAGGGACTTCCAGCAGGAACTTGATGCACTTGGAAGACTCAATATGAAGATCAAAGGGTATAGTATCCTTTTCCATTTCTCAGATTTTCATTTATTCGACTTTTATGGCTTATTGGTAACCTGAAAGTAGCCTCTCAGGTACTTGGATTCCAAGAAAACCGAAAGACTTAAGGAATTGCAGGGAAAGCTTGCTCTTTGCTATTCTCAGTTGCAGAATTGCAAGGAAAAATACAAAGACATATCAGCTGAGTTAAACAAGAACAAAGAACTACTGCAGGGCCAGGGCCAGTTGAAAAGAAACATTGACGACAATCTCAACTACAGGAAAACAAAGGCTGAAGTGGAACGACTCACTCGTGAAATAGAATCACTTGAAGAGAGGGTGCTTTCAATAGGTAGCTCGTCTGCTATAGAAGCTGATCTGAAGTGTCATTCTCAAGAAAAAGAGAGGCTTAATTCGGAGGTATTGTTAATAGCAATTAAGTAAAATTGCCTCTAATATGATAGCATAACCTTTTGTACTTTCATTCAGATAAAGCATGATGTTTAAATCTGAATGAAATGTACTTGTATAACGTGGAAATCATGGAATTGATCTGTGTGGATATGCTTGTAGTTTAACAGGTGTCAAGGAACCCTTTCTGTTTATCAAAGTAATATTTCAAAGCACAAACAAGAGCTTAAACAAACACAATACAAGGATATCGAGAATTGATATACTAATCAACTTCTCCAACTTAAGGTAGATGGCATGTATTGCAGATTCGTTCCTGTGACTCCAATATTTCTCTGTTGATCTAAAATCTGAGGTGGTTGCAGCCAACTGAAATGGCAAACAAGGATTTGGACAGATATTATACTGCTTTAGACAAGTAAGTATCGTGGAGCGTCATTGCTTCCTGTTTTGTTCTCGAAGATTTTTCATTGATTTTGTTAACATTATTTACTTTACTTTTGAAACTTGTAATTTTACCCCTTGCGATAATAATTAGCATGATTTCCTTCAAAGTAGCTAAAACATATAATTTATTACTCCTAAATCTTATTGCCCAAGTATGTATTACGGACAGACTTTTTCCCCTTCAAAGTTGTAATAATACACACAAAATATGTAATTTACACCAGCAGACTTATTGCCCTCTTAAGTTCCTTTTGTCTGAAAATTCATGGTTGCCATGCCACTGATGTGTTACACATGAAAGACAAGCATTACTGTCGTGACCCATTGCGCTAGACTTGACATGAGTAAGACAGAATATAGATGTGGCATTATGATTTGACATGGTACTTACAATTTTGACTTTTTGAGCTACCGTAGGGTTTTAAATTTCTGTTTGAGCATGCAAATGGTTGACAAAACCCCAACCCAGCTTTGATGAGGTTTCTAAACCTCCCGAAAGCAATCTGGATTTTATGAAGTTCCCCATTAACCTTGACCACGGTAGCAACCCTACATGGGTTAGGGTTGTCCACAGGGGCACTGATAATGATAATAATGTTACTTGTTCCTGAAACCCTTTTCTACATGGGTTAGGGTTGTCCATAGGGGCATTGACAATGATAATAATGTTACTTGTTCCTGAAACCCATTATATTTTCTCTTGAACATACATGGGAGATCTATATTTTTATTAAGAAGAGGTCAACACACCCATACACAACAAAGTAGAAAAAAACAATGATAATCACGCCAACACCTACACATATCAGACTTGAGAAAGAATGATAAACACACCACTATCAAAAGCATTGACACACCCATGAACAGCCTATGGAGCTGCCTTGTACCTGCTGCACACCAAAAGTTGGGTCTTCTGAGACTGGCCTCACAGCCATGCTTATGGTTGGAGAAGCGCCATTGAATATGCACTGCTATGATGTGTCCAAATTTGCCAAGAAACTTAGATGAAAAGAGTTGAGCCCTTTTCTAAGCTGCTTGCCGACCTAAATTAGTGTCTGGCAGCACTAAGAGGAGAATTCAGCCTAGGCAGTCAGTGGTGCAGTGGTGCCAATCCTTAATGTCTATCCTGATGAAGGATGGCGAACCAACAAACTTGTTTGGACTCTGTTGGTACCCAAGAGATTACCAGGTGTTGTCTGGTATCATCTGCTTGATCCCATTGAGGACAACATGCAGGGTGCAGCAGCCATGCTGCAAGCCTATCAAGCTATCAGCTGTCCAGCACCAGTCAATAATAGCCAACCATACAAAGAACTTGCAGCACAAAGGCGCCCAATATTTCCAAATCCTTCTCTGAGGAGCAAAACTTGATTTTTCCCGCATAGAATGCCTGATATGCTGACTTGCAGGAGTAGGTTCTCGATGCAGATAACTTCCACACATGCTGATTTGCAGATACTCCAGAATTGCATGTACCAATGAGGTCCTGATATCACTAATGCAGCGGCTATTAACAATTGCCCTGTTCAGCTGTGGTTGCCTTTGCTTGTGCTACAGTAAACTGTGAGAGCACAAAAGCTGCTGTCACAATTTGCTGTAGCAGAAGTTGTTATGAACGACGTATAGGAATATGAAGTAAAGAATCAAGCCACAGAGGAGACACACGATTTAACGTGGAAAACCCGTTCGATGTGAAGGGGAAAAATCACGGGCACCAGACAGCAACAATCTCACTATCTCAAGAGTTTGGGTTACACGCCTATGGCGGCTTACAAGAGAATCAAGTCTCCACGAAACCCTAGCAAGGGTATATATAAATCATTTTGTATCATAAATCAACCCTTCATCCTGAACATAACAAAGATAGAAAACCACTGGTGCCAACAATAATCTCTTGGACTATCCAATTAAACCAACTAAGCTTGAGCACAACTCAAACTTAGCAACAGGAACAGACTTTGTCATCATATCAGCAGGATTATCATGAGTACTAATCTTGCATACCTTCAGCTTACCTTCTTCAATCACATCACGCACAAAATGATACTTGATATCTATGTGCTTAGTTCTCTCATGGAACATCTGATCTTTAGTGAGGTAAATTGCACTCTGACTGTTTACGCAAGATTCAACTCCACAAAGCTCAGCGTACAAACCTTTCAGCCAAATTAATTCTTTGCATGCTTCACAAATAGCCATATATTCTGCTTTAGTAGTAGACAAAGCAACAACTGACTGTAAAGTAGCCCTCCAACTCACAGCACAACTGCCAACAGTAAACATATAACCTGTAAGTGATCTTCGTCTGTCCAGATCAGCAGCATAATCAGAATCCACATAGCCAATAAGACCCTTATCAATTCTTCCAAACTTTAAACAGGAATCTGTTGTGCCTCTGAGGTACCTGAAAATCCACTGAACTGTCCTCCAATGTTCTTTGTCAGGATTAGACATATATCTACTAACAAGACTCATAGCATATGACAAATCTGGACGAGAACAAACCATAGCATACATCAAAGACCCAACAGCTTTAGAATAAGGAACCCTTGACATGTATTCAATCTCTGCATCTGTACTAGGACACTGAGCAGTTGACAACTTAAAGTGAGATGCAATAGGGGTACTAACAGCCTTAGCATTTTGCATGTTGAAACGCTGAAGAACTTTCTTGATATAATTTTGTTGACTAAGAAATAGCAAACCAGATTTTCTGTCTCTACTAATTTCCATACCAAGAATTTTCTTAGCACTACCAAGATCTTTCATATCAAAACCACTACTCAATAGCTTCTTTAACTTAGTGATTTCAATCTTACTCTTGGTAGTAATCAGCATATCATCAACATATAACAGCAAATATATAGGTGATCCATTAACATGCTTGATGTAAACACAACTATCATACTTAGATCTTTTAAAACTGTGTGCTAACATAAATGAATCAAACCTCTTGTTCCACTGATGAGGGGACTGTTTCAAACCATACAAAGATCTCTTCAACTTGCACACATATTTTTCCTTGTCAGGCACTATGAACCCTTCTGGTTGGTCTATGTATATGTCCTCCTCAAGCTCTCCATGCAAAAATGCAGTCTTCACATCTAACTGTTCAAGCTCGAGATCATGTGAAGCAACAATACTAAGGAAAGTACGAATTGAACTGTGTTTTACCACTGGAGAGAACACATCATTGTAGTCAACACCCGGAATTTGACTGTAGCCTTTAGCCACTAACCTTGCCTTATACTTTGGAGGCTCGCTTGAAGATAAACCCTCGTTTCTCTTGAAGATCCATTTGCAGCTGATGGTCTTCTTATTCTTAGGCAAAGGTACACTCTCCCATGTACTGTTCTTCTCAAGAGACTGCATCTCCTCATGCATAGCAGAAATCCATTTCTCAGTATCACCACAACGAATAACTTCTTTATAGGTTGCTGGCTCATGAACATTCTCCACCTATTCAGCACAACTCAGAGCATAGTAAGATAAATTACACTCTTCAATAAGACGCTTAGGAGGTGCAATTGTCCTTTTTGACTTGCGTTGAGCAATAGGTAAATCCTCCTCTAACTGCAAACTGGGAGGAGTTTGCTGAACATCATCATGAGCATCATCCTCAGCAACATCATTATCATGGTCAACGCTCCGGCCCAAGCCTCCGGCGATGGACCTCCGCTCCGCTCCGTCAGAAGCCCGGCCTATATCCTGGAGTGAATTTGGAACAACTCCAACAGAAGTGACTGCAGCCGCAGCCCAACAGCTATAATTATGTGGTTATTTCATTTTTTTTCTGAAAAAATATTGTTCTAATAATTGTGTAGTACTCTTAGTTGAAGCCAGATGAATCCATTCACGTTTCATTTGTCTAATATCAATTACTACCTCGGTCCCGAAAGAATGCAATTCTGGAACAGTGCCATGATTTAGTATAGCAAGTTTGATCACTTACAGATTAAAAAGTATAAATAATTTTTATATCAAATAAACATCATTAGATTATCTACGAAATGTATTTTCATAACAAATTAATTTGGATTCATAAGTGTGAATACTATTTATTAGAAAGCTGGTCAAATGTGAAGCACTTTAATTGACACGCATACCGTAGTTACATTCTTTTCAGGACAGAGATAGTATAACATATTAAGATTAAGGTCCTCTTTGCTAGGGCTTTGCCAATGTTCATGCACTGTAGCTCCTGTAGCATGAGCCGCTGAAGCCCCGGAACAATGGCTTCAACACCTATCTAATTCATTTTGCTGGTGTCTCCACTTTTAGTGACTCAATAGTAGCACTACAGTACCTTAACAGCGTCTTTGCCAGAGAAGCCGAAGCCCTTTTAAGGTCTGCCAAAAAGGTTCTAAAATTTACTTTGTATCAAATCTAGGGCTATATTCACACAGGCTTCATAGCTGTTGAAACAATGTAGAGAGTGGGCATGTCTCGTTGTTGGTAGATTTAGCTAGTTCCTCAATGCTTTCGTTAATAATTGACAACACACTTGATTATTTTTTAGGGCAGTAGCTGATACATATATGCTTCCCTTATTTTGAATTTCCTTATTTGACATGCTCACATTTTCTACCAGGGCTCTTATGCGGTTCCACAGCATGAAGATGGAGGAGATAAATAAAAGAATCAAGGAACTGTGGCAACAGACATACAGAGGCCAGGATATTGATTACATAAGCATAAATTCTGATTCTGAGGGTGCGGGCACTCGATCATACAGCTACCGCGTATGTTGAGCTAATTATTCCTATGTGAAATCACTTTATTGAATTTTATTTTCTGAGTCGCGCACAATCTTTAGGTTGTTATGCAAACGGGTGATGCTGAGCTGGAAATGCGAGGGCGCTGCAGTGCTGGTCAGAAGGTAAAAGATTCTGTCTTCACGAACTTCAACTGTGTAGCATATGTTATGTGGTCATATTTTAATCAAAGGATTTGCTGAATATTTCTGAAGCTAACAAAGTGCTGGTCAGAAGGTAAAATATTTCTGAATCAAAGGATCTTGACAATGTTATCTGCACTTATCTTCAGGTTCTTGCTTCTCTTATAATCAGACTAGCACTTGCGGAAACTTTCTGTCTGAACTGTGGCATATTGGCTTTGGATGAGCCAACTACGAATCTTGATGGTCCAAATGCAGAGAGCCTTGCTGCTGCGCTGTTGAGGTACTCTTTTGGACAACAATATTGTTAGAATTAATTATATGCTTAATGTATCTCTTCTCCCTAAGAGCCACCTCTGGCAGCTTAGGCTCTTTGGGCTCTCCTCTCTCCCCTATATATATGTAATCACCGATGTAATCTGTTGTTAAGTCTATTGATTATCCTCTAATATGGTATCAGTCTAAACGCGATCCTCTGCTTCCGCTCCTCTCGGCGCCCGCCTCGAGCCACGCCTCCTCCTCTCTCTCTCCCGTGCGGGCTGCTTCGGCTGCCGCGCCCGTCTCCTCCCTTCCCGCGCGCGCCGTCCCGGCCGCTGCGCCCCCATGGCCGGCCCTGTCTCCGGCGCCTCGAGCTCGGACGCCTCCGTCACGGCCGCCGCGGCCAAGCTTCGTGACGAAGCCGCCGCCCAGAAGCTCGAAGACGAAGCCTTTGCTCTTCGCTCCTCCAACACGGAGCGCAGCCTGCAGTTTCAGGCGGAGGCCGACCTCCTCAAGTCCGCCGCCACGGCCCAAGATCGTGTCCGCGCTGCCGCCGCCGCCCTCGACAAGGAGCGCGCGCAGGCGGACCTTCTCGAGCAGCAGGCCGCGGCTCTCCGGGAGCGTCTTCGCACCGAGTCACCCTGTGACGATGAGACGGAAGATGACGACGATGTCCGCTCCGTCTCCTCCGAAGCTGCCGCCATCGCTCACCTCCACAGTCAAGCCGCTGCCGTCCAAAACATCAAGAACCTCATCCCCATCGTTCTTGACCTCACCTCCTCCAACTACTCCAAATGGTGTGGCTACGTTCTCCTCGTCCTTGGACGCTTCGCGTTGAAGGACCATGTCCTCAGCGACGTCTCCCGGCTCTCTGATCCAGCCTGGGCACGTATGGACTGCGTCGTCCTTTCCTGACTCTACAACTCCGTATTTGCTGATCTCCTGGACGTCATTCACGAGCGCGACAACCTCACTGCTCGAGCCGCGTGGCTCGGGATCGAGCAGCAATTCCTGAACAATCGCGAGTCCCTCGCCATGCTCCTCGACGCTGACTTCCGCACCCTGGTTCAGGGCGCTCTCTCCATCGATGATTTCTGCCGCAAGATGAAGGGCATGGCCGACGCTCTTGCCGACCTTGGCGAACCCGTTTCGGATCGCACGCTCGTCATGAACGTTCTGCGTGGTCTGAACGAGCGCTTCCAGTTCATGGCTCAGCTCATCAGTCGCCAGAAGTCGTTCCCTCCGTTCACCGACGTCCGGGCTGACCTGCGCTTGGCTGAGCTAAACATGACGACTCCATCAGCGCCTCCCTCAGCTCTCGTCGCCGCGGAGCCCCCGCTCCCCCGCAGACGTCTGCCCCTCTCCTAACGCGCCCTACTCAGGCGGCCGGGGCGAACGGGGGGGGGGGGGGCTCCTGCCCATAACCGCGGACGACGTCGCCGCGGTCAGGGTGGCTCCAGCAGCTCCGGCTCGTCCCCTACACCGTCGGGCACCGCTCAGTGGCCGTCTGTGCTCAACCCGTTGACCGGATTGATCCACATGTGGCCCGGCCCCACCCCTGGCGGCCAGCGTGGCCCGCCTTCTCGCATCGGCACCCCTCATCATGCGATGGCAGCCGGCACGCCACCGACCTTCTACCCACCAGCTCCTGGGGCATTCTACGCGGCGCCCCCTCACGCACCTCCTCAGGCGCCCCATTCGGCCTGGGCTCCTTGGACCGCGGAGTCTCTCGCCAATGCCTTCAGCACCGTCTCACTCACCCCACCCCCGAGTCCTTCGGAGTGGGCCTTCCACTCAGGTGCCTCATCACACATCGCTGCCAACCCTGGTATGGTCACCATGTCCCCTACCCCTTCCTTTCCCTCCTCCATCGTTGTTGGAAACGGTGCCACTCTTCCGGTTGTGGGCTCTGGCTACTCAACTCTTCCTGGCCCGTTTTGTCTCAACAACGTCCTTGTCGCCCCTGATATCATTAAAAATCTCTTATCTGTCAGACAGTTTACACGTGATAATCTTGTTTCTGTCGAATTTGACCCGCTTGGTGTTTCTGTGAAGGATCTTCATACCAGGACCCTTCTCCTTCGCTGTGACAGTTCGGGACCTCTCTACACCTTGCAACTACCGTCATCATCCTCCAGTCCATGTACTCTCGTGGCTACTCCTTCATCGACTACTTGGCACCGCCGTCTCGGTCACCCCGGGTCGTCTATCCTTCAGCACCTCGCCATGTCGTCTTCCATTGTCTGCAGTACTCCTGGCGATACCTCCCTGTGTCATGCGTGTCAGCTCGGGCGCCATGTTCGCTTGCCCTTTTCTACTTCTCTGTCTCGAGCATCAAATTTTTTTGACTTGATACATTGTGACTTGTGGACGTCACCCGTTGTCAGTATATCCGGCTTCAAATATTATCTTGTCATTATTGATGATTGCTCACATTTTCTTTGGACTTTTCCTCTCAAGCTGAAATCTGACACTTTCACTACTCTCTCCAATTTTTTCGCCTTCGTACTCACCCAGTTCGGTTGCACCATTAAGTCTGTGCAATGTGACAATGGTCGTGAGTTTGACAACTCCGCGTCTCGCTCTTTCTTCCTTGCCAAAGGTGTATCTCTTCGCATGTCCTGTCCTTACACCTCGCAACAGAATGGCAAGGCCGAGCGCATGCTTCGCACTGCCAACAACATCACTCGCACCCTCCTCTTCCAAGCATCCATGCCCCCCTCCTGCTGGGCCGATGCCCTTGCCACCGCCACCCACCTCATCAATCGCCTTCCCACCAAAACCCTCAACATGAGCACTCCATTCTTCGCCCTCTATGGCACTCTCCCTTCTTACCATGACCTGCGGGCTTTCGGATGCTCCTGTTACCCCAACCTCACCGCCACCACTCCCCACAAACTCGCCCCCCCGTTCCTCGTTGTGCGTGTTTCTGGGGTACTCCCCGGACCACAAGGGCTACCGATGCCTCGATCTCACCTCCAACAGAGTCATCATCTCTCGCCACGTTGTTTTCGATGAAACAACGTTCCCTTTCAGCCTTCGCCGGCCCTCGCCACCTGCTAATGAGCTTGATTTTCTAACTGCTGATGACTGTCTTCCAACCATATTTTCTCCTGCAGGTCCTACGTCGGGACTGGGCATATCAGTGCCCCGGTTGCCCCCTCCTGGCTTCACGGCGCCCCGACCGACGGGCGCCCGTGTCTCGCCGGCCCCGGTGGCCCCTTCACTGGCCACCTCGTGCCATGCCCAGGCAGCCCCATCTCAAGTTTCCCCGGTGTCCCCTGTCCAGATACAGCAGGTGCCCATGGCTGCGCTGCTTGCTTCACAGCAGGCGTCCATGGCTGCGCCCCCTGCACCACAGCAGCAGGCGCCCATGGCTGCGCCCCCTGCACCGCAGACGGCGCCCGCGGCAGCGCCTTCGGCTGCCCGCTTCGCCAAACCCCTGGTGGTTCACTTCTACACTCGGCGCGCCCCCGCCGCACCTCCTGCGTCCCCCACCGGGGCGCCTCCTCGTCGTTCAAGCATGATTCCATCTCCGCCACGCTACATCAAAACTGATCCCCCCTTCCGCCCGGAGCTGTCACCATTTCCCCGGTTGCCAACACTCATGGCATGGCAACCCGCGGGAAGACTGGGTACCGGCAGCCTCATCTTGCTATGCACACTGAGGCCTTGTCCCCCCTGCCATGTTCTTGCCGTGATGCTCTCGCCGATCCTCACTGGCGAAGGGCTATGGAGGAAGAACATGCTGCTCTTCTGGACAACACTTGGGAGCTCGTTCCCTAGCCTTCTAAGGCAAATGTGGTCACCGGGAAGTGGATTTTCAAACACAAGTTTCATGCTGATGGTTCCCTGGACAGATATAAAGCTCGCTGGGTCCTTCGCGGGTTCACTCAACGTCCCGACATCGATTATGATGAGACGTTCAGCCCTGTTGTGAAGCCCGCCACTGTCCGGACTGTTCTCACTTTGGCTCTCTCTCGATATTGGCCCATTCATCAACTTGATGTGAAGAACGCGTTCCTCCATGGCACTCTGTCAGAGACGGTCTACTGCTCCCAACCCACTGGGTTTGCTGATCCTACTCTTTCAGATCATGTCTGCAGACTCAACAAATCCCTCTATGGACTGAAGCAGGCCCCACGTGCTTGGTACAGCCGGTTTGCCTCCTTCCTACTGTCGCTTGGTTTCACTGAAGCAAAGTCAGACACATCCCTCTTCATATACCGTCGTGGCTCTGATCTGGTCTACTTGCTTCTTTATGTGGATGACATTGTCCTTACTGCCTCATCTGAGCAGCTCCTACATCGTGTGATTGAGGCTCTACAGAATGAGTTTGCCATGAAGGATCTTGGCCCTCTGCACCATTTCCTCGGCTTGGCTATTCAGCGCACCAATGACTCTCTATTCCTCTCTTAGCGGCAGTATGTTCTGGACATTCTTACTCACCACGGCATGAGTGACTGCAAACCTTGTTCTACTCCAGTCGACACTTGTGCCAAAGTCCCTACAGATGCTGGTCCTGCTGTGGCAGACCCCACTGCCTACCGCAGCCTCACCGGCGCCCTGCAGTACTTGACTTTCACAAGGCCTGATATTGCCAATGCGGTTCAACAAATCTCCCTCCATATGCATGATCCCCGGGAAGTCCATCTTGTTGCCGCCAAAAGGATCCTTCGGTATCTTCAGGGCACTATTGGTTATGGTCTGATCCTACCGCGTTCTGCACCAACTCAGCTCATTGTGTACACCGATGTGGACTGGGCTGGGTGCCCTGACACTCGTCGCTCCACCTCAGGGTACGCTGTTTTTCTTGGTGGCAGCCTTGTCTCTTGGTCATCCAAGCGGCAACCCACGGTCTCTCGGTCCAGCGCCGAGGCCGAATACCGCGCTGTTGCAAACGGAGTCGCTGAGGTCTCGTGGCTGCAGCAGCTCCTCCAGGAGCTTCACCACCCCCTGAAGACTGCATCCCTTGTCTACTGCGACAACGTCAGCGCCGTCTACCTCTCCTCCAACCCTGTTGAACATCAGCGCACAAAACACGTGGAGATCGACCTTCATTTTGTCGGTGAACGAGTCGCCATTGGTGCTGTCCGTGTTCTCCATGTGCCCACCACGTCGCAATTCGCCGATGTCTTCACCAAGGGACTGCCCTCCTCCGTCTTCACCGACTTTCGCTCCAATCTGAACGTTCTCTCTACAAACGTTCAACTTGCAGGGGGGTGTTATAATTAATTATATGCTTAATGTATCTCTTCTCCCTAAGAGCCACCTCTGGCGGCTTAGGCCCTTTGGGCTCTCCTCTCTCCCCTATATATATATATAATCACCCATGTAATCTGTTGTTAAGTCTATTGATTATCCTCTAATAAATATCTCACTGTCATGTTACTAATTTACCATCGGGTAGAGTTTCTAACTGAATGTATATCTCGTTCAGAATAATGGAAGCCAGGAAAGGGCAGGAGAACTTCCAGTTGATTGTAATCACCCATGACGAGAGATTTGCCCATCTTATTGGTCAAAGGCAGCTTGCTGAGAAGTACTATCGAGTCTCCAAGGATGAAAAGTAAGTGATGCTTTCGCTCTTTTGTATCCATCGGGATGTCCTTTGGTGACTGAACCTACTTCAATAAATAATATTGATGTGGTAACATACAAATATTGATTCATGTTTGACCAAACCATGCAGCTAGCACAGCATAATTGAATCCCAAGAGATATTTGACTGAAGGTGCTTCTTGGAGGCTGTAGCACCCATTTTCCAGTCAGTTAATTTGTGCCAAAGCAATGCTAAGAAGAACAGAGAGCTTTAGGTTTACGTGTACCCTCTCCTTCGTCGCTGTATATAATTAATTAATTAATTAATGTAGGCGAATGTATGCACCGAGTGCTGCTGCTTACATGTTCCACGACATCAGTGAATCTATCTATCTCAAATCTAGCATCCGTTTTTTCCTTCACATGTCAAGATACAGAATCGTTACGGTTTCATTTGGTTTCTGAAGTACTACCTGCCGAGAAAAAATGGAATACAACGACTGTCTAGTCATTTTGTGTATACGACCATGAGTTTGAGCCGTTGGATTCGTTTGTAACATTCCGTGTAACGGTGCTTTGTTGCAACTGTGATATGCGGTTACGCTGCAGGAGTATCCAGAACAACTGTCATATGTTTCCGGATATGTAGGCCGTCAATCAAACATATGTATTGGATTGGGATGTCACAACTTGGGGCCTGTTGGATTCTTTCCCTAACTTTTAGAGGTAAAGCACTAAACAGGTGGTTAAAGTCATCTTGCAAACTTTTGTGGGCTTTGCGGCAGCCTGCATAGTGCCGTGTAGCTCTGGACCAAGACAACACTCTGCGCCGCGCTATTGCTAACACGCTAACACACCTGGAGTCACGCCGCCGTAGTCCCTACTGCTGCGTCCGAGAACGCATCATCGCCGTAGTTGTATGCAACGGCTTGTGCGGTTGTGCCTGCTGGTGACTTGAACGTTTTGCCAGCGGACGACCCAATGAAGAAAGTGCTATATTTTTTTTTATGAGGAACTCCATAGCTTCAAAATCTTATATGGAGTTGGCACTTAATCGCTGAAGATTCATAAATAACACACATTAACAATTCATGCAAAATATGTGCTTTTTCTCTTCTATTTGAAACGTACGGTCTTATTTACTATTAATAGAGGAATATTCACTACTACAGATTTGATTTTTTAGCAACACCTTTTTTTAATAGAGGTGGCTCAATCTACGTACATCTACAAATCGGTTAAAATGGAGCTGTTTTTACAAATGCATTTCTAGAGGCGGCTGGATCTAGAACTATCTCTAATTGATTTGCATAGGCAGCTATATATAAAGCCCCGTCTAAAAAACATAGGCGTAGCACAATAAAATTTGTTTTTTTTTCTAATAATCTCGAGTGGATAAGCAACAAAAATCAAAGTTGTAGGTCTCCATAAGGCTACAACTTCATATGGCTAGATAATATGGTACTATTCCTATTTACTCTAACATCCCACCGCAATCACAACGGGAGCGTTACAAACGGTGAGACTGGAGAAGAAGCTGACAAGCTAACATTCCCCAGAGTCATAACAGTCGATACATAGATCCTAACCCTAGCCGCCGCCTCTTCCGCCGCGCGCCCTCGGGGAGGGATCGATCTCCGCCGGGGCAGCGCCCCTGTTTAGGCGCCCGATCCTATTGATCCGGTTGCCATCGTCGTCGTCGCGCAGCAGATCGAGATCTTCCATCGTCGTCGCCGCCTCGTCCCCACACTCGTCGTCAGGCTATCGTTGCTTCGTCCCGAGACTCGTCGCCGGGCTGTCGTCGCTTCGTCTAGAGACTCGTCGTCGGGCTGCTGTCGCCTTGTCCCCGGACTCATTGTCGAGCCGCCGCAGCCTCGTTCCCAGACTCGTCGTCAGGCCGCCGTCGCTCATCCCTAGACTCGATCTTCGTCGCATGGACGCAGATGGATCTCGCCCCGTCCAGTGCTGCCGTAGTGGCGGCCAGGCCCAGCAACACGCCTCGATCATGGGCTGCCATGGAGGCAGTCAGATCCAGCATGTTGCTGTTATCGGACGGATATGCCCATCTCCACCACGTCGACCCCATCTGCGTCGACGTTTTCGACCCTACGCATCCACAGCGCCCCGCACGGTCCGATTGAGGCTGGGTACACCCGATCCCCTGCTGCTGTATTTTTTTGGTTTGCCCGATCACTGATCGGGTTTGAGTCGCCCATCGCCCATCGACCTCGCGCGTATGAAGAATCATGACCGTATTGGTTTTGGTGATTAACGACAAAGAGAGATTATTATGGCTAATGTGTGTTTTGCAGAGGCTATGCGTAGTTTAGCCATAGTGATCAACATGAATGAGCATCAATGGTTATCACTTAGCCCCCAAGATGAATATCGTTTTGGATTTCAAAGAGACATAATGAAGATCCTAGAGTGATAGGCTAAGTGCCATCAGGAGATGAAGGGCACTTAGTATAGATATGTCTTTATTTGATCTTTGGCCGTACTATAAAGAGGGGTTGAGACTAGTAGCTTGACTTAGGAAAGCTTCATGACTTAGGTGTGGTGCACACTTGACTTCCTTAGCTCTAAGCAAGCCTATGGTGACCGTAAGATGGCCTAGAACAACTTCCATATTCATCGCGACGAAAACCGAAGTTGAGAGAGGAGTTTTCTAGGCGTCGAACGCTGAGGTCCAGGGCGCCAGACGATGTCTGGCGCGCCAGACGCTGGCGCCGGACGCTGACGTAAGCACGTCCGAGCGTCCGGCGGTGTAACAGAGAGCTCCAGAGACATCCATTTTGCGACGGACGCGTCTGTCGCATGGACGTCGGACGCTGTGGAGCGTCCGGGAATATTTTCCCAGAAACCCGAGAGCAGCTAGTTGGCGCCGGACGTTGAGGCGCAGCGTCCGTCGCCTACTGACGTGAACAAGAACTAGCCGTTGGGGC
>CM039132.1:34135934-34255737 GCA_022036555.1 Microstegium vimineum
TGTAGGCGTCGGCGTAGGTACCTGTTGAGGCGTGAAGGCAGCCAACGTCGGAGCTTTGTTGCCGATGATCGATACAGGGCCCATTATCCGAAGATTAAATGACCTACCACTGTTGCTTGTTGTGGGAACTGGATCATCGGCCTGTCAAGTACGAAGGTGCAAAGGAGTTAAGTGTTGATACCGATGACAAATAAAGTAATGAGAGTGCATCGGATAGCAGACTTACTGCGTCGTCAGGGATGGCGTAATCGGCGTCGATCAGATGCCGATAATAATGTGAAGACCTGGCGAGTAGCTGGCACTTCCATTCTTGCCACCAAGACTTGAATTCGTTGGTGATGAAGGAGGTTGGCGACCAGGAGGACAAGTCAAGGTCCGACAGATCGGCATCGGCGGGAAGGCTGATGACTTTATTCCAATCCAAATTGCTGGAAATTGCCTACCTGGGCCTTACTACTCTAGAGTAGCACAGCTTGATCGGCAGTTGGCCAAAAGCCAGTTGTCTCGCCGCTGCTGATGGATAGTAAAATTCATAGGATGGTGGAGTGTTCTTCCTAGATCCAAAGATATTCACTGGGATGGCTCGGGGAGTAATGCTGGCCCTCATAATTGCTTGGTTTTCGGGCAGGTTCATATCGGTCAAGTTGAACAGCAACGGGAACTGGTTGTGTTCATTAAGATACGGCCACCAAGCCCGTTCCGATGAGGGGAGTCCGTTGTAGAACTTCTGGAAATAGTAACCGAAGTGCTCTACATCGGCATCGGTACCTGGCAGCATTATGACGGCTTCTCCAAAGTTAACCGGAGCTCGAGTTGCCGATTCATCATCATCGTATCGGTAATCTTCTGATATGTCCCTCGGGAATTGTTGGGCAAATAGATCAAACCCGAGAGCCTTGTGCATATGTGCATTCAACCAGAGATTAACAAACCACCCGGGGCCTCCGAGATTGCCGATGGGCTCTCCTAGCAGTAGCTTGTTGGATACTTGATGAAGCAATCGGTAAACCGATCCGAGGAGATACCTGCCTAAAGGGAGCCTTGTGCCGTTGGCAAGCAGTTCGGCCGCAGGGAGGTGCATAGTGGTCGGGCCGATGGTTTTGCCACAGAAGACAAACTTTTCCAACCACATGTTTAAGAAGATGGCATGCTCCCGTTGGGTTACCGATCCGGTTTTCTGGTGTTCCTGAATGTAACCTGTCCAGCCACCGATACTACGGGTGTTCACTTTGTACTCAGCTTTTCTGTTGAAGAGGCTAAGTGTATCGGCAGAGGTGATATCTAAGCTAGTTAGCATGTAGACATCGGCAAGGGTGGGAGTAGCCGGTCCATGCCTGAAGAGGAAAGCATTCATGCTGTCGGACCAGAAATATGAAGCTGCTATCATCAAGTTCTCATTCCTCTCTGCATCGGCAATTGAGAGCCTAATGCATTGATCTAAGTCACGCTCCTGCCAGTATACTTGCTGTGACCTGGCCAACCTCAAGAACCAGTTTTTCCATCCTTTGGTGTGCTTAGGCCATGAGCGGAATGTATCCTTCGACAGTCCTAGATCGAAGCTCTCAGATCTAAGCGGTATCTGGTTGATTTCTGCGTTGATGATGGAGGTGGGGTCTGGATTGCCCATTGGGCCTAGGCAACTAAGACTGGAACTAGCGAGGGGGATGATCACTTTGTTGTACAGTTCCTAGGGTTCGAAGAAGAAGGGACGAATCAGAAAGAAGAATGGGGATAAAACCAGGCTTTTGCAGGGAAAAGAACTATGCAGAAAGGTTAAATTAGGTGGAGGATAAGCCTTACCTTCGGGATGTCGAACTGGATCGCCATTTGGAGTCAGAGAGATGGTTCGTCCTTGAATTGCGAAGGGGTACTGTTGCTCGAGCTTGTGTTCTTGAGACCAGCCGGAGGTTGAAGACGAAGGCAGGAAGGTGAAAGTGAAAATGGGCTCGGGTAAAAGGCAGTGTGGATCCCGGTAACTTTTATAATCCTGTTCAGGAGTATTTTGGGGTTCTGTTCTACACTGTGCAGGAATGTAGAGAGGTCCGCGGTAGATACGCGCGGTGATCGAGGTGGTCTGTAATTGTTCATGCTACAATCGAGGGATTTTATTATTAAATTGCAGTTCCACACGCGGGGATCGAGGAAACCATACACCTATCTCGGGGGTAACGGCTACAGCAACGGCTACAGTGGAGAGAATTTCGGCACGTAAAGTTATACGCTCCGAAACTGGGGGGCATGTGTTGACACCGTTTTTTGACACGTGTCAAATGGGTTGGAGCTTGACTGGTCAATGACCGTTCAAAAGGCCAAGTGTGTTGCCGATGGAGGCTGAGTGATCTTTGCTGACAAAGGTTAATTGGTGGTCTTGCCGATTGCCGATGAGTTGCTATTGCCGATTGCCGATAAAGTGGCCTTACCAATTGCCGATAAAGGCTCGTTGCCGATTGCCGATGAAAGATGGTTGCCGATTACCGATAAGGCTTATTGCCGATTGCCGACGAAGAGATGCTGCCGATTGCTGATCGGGAAAATATTGCCGATGCCGATGGGCGTAACTTAGCACTTGGCGGTAGCGGAGGGTTACAAGTGGCCAAAGAAGGAAGGTGCGGATTAAAGGGATCTGCCGATGGAAAGTTTCCATCGAGAAGAAGTATAAGGAAACTGGTGTTCTGTGCCAGTATTATTATAGTAGTTTGAGTCTGACTCTTGCATGAGTCATTTATTTTCCATTAAAATAGGTGTGTTTGTTTAGGAAATAAATATTATTATCCGGCTCCTGCGCGAGTCAGTTTCCTTTAAAGTAGGAATTTGTTTTAGGAAGGATACGTGTCGTGTCTCTGTACAACTCTCCATGCGGGAGTATAATATTTGCCCAAGGGCTATGGAATAAACAATCAATCCAATCAAAAACAAACCAATTTTATCTTATTCTACCTTTTTATCACAATTTACCTTCTTATGCATTAGTTATAGTTTTCAACGAGTTCTTCAAGCTTTCGACGGGCTGCATCACCCTGATCTTCGTCAAATCCTTGCTAGTTCCGCGTGGGAGTACCTCTAGGCTTTGGCAATCCGGGCGCATCGCCGTTTGCCTCGTCTAGCTCTGCTCTAGTTACCCCTGATCAATCTGAGCTTTGACGTCCGGGCGCATCGCTGTCGTCTGGTTCAGTTTGTTCTAGTTATCATCCTTGTCGATTGATTGGTCAAATCGACTGGCACACCCTCGACATCGAGCTTTGGGTAATAGCCCGAGGTGTTCACAGATCTGACGCTTTTTGTGTCAACACAGAGAGCACTGCAGAAGAGAAGCAGAAGGCTGGTCGTCGGACGCTGGGCGACAGACGCTTGGCTGAGCGTCCGTTGGCGTCGGACTCTGGGCGACGGACCCTGGGGTGAGAGTCCGTGGGCCTACCAGAGAGCTCAGAAAAACGGGCCAAAAACACCACGCAACGGTCGATCGCGATGGACACTGGCGTCAGCATGACGTAGAGTCCGACGCCTCGACGGACTGTCCAACGCCCAAACTCAGAGCGTCCGATGCTCCCGAGCAGAACGCAGAAAACGCGGAAAAAGATTTTCTCTCCGCCAAATCTTCCCAAAACTTGACCAAATGTTCTCCACTAGCAACCCAACTTGGTAGGCATGATTCTAGTGCCATGGAGGAGCTATCCCAAAGAAATCATCGCTCAATTTAGTGAGAAACAAAAGGGAAACGAGGATTTGGGGCAAAAGGAGCAAGAACGAAGAACACCGCAAAGCAAACGCCCGATCTATGTGCTCATGAGGTTTTAGGAAAATTCCTTCGGTGCAAAGATGCTCCTCACGAGTACGAACAACTTGGTTCAAACGGATTTCGCAAAGCTACTCTCTACAAAGAGAAATCATCTTGGGAAAAAGAGAGAGCAAAAGCAAAACGGGGACAAAATCACGAAATCGAAGCCACCATGCCTTACGGAGGTTACAACCTCCGATTCCTCGCAACAAACTCAAGTTCTTACAGAGGTTGGTGAAATCAACCTAGGGATCTCATGAACTAGAGAGAGGGTAGAGAGAGAGAGAGAGTTGGGGCAAATGATTAGGGTTCAAGAGATAGGATGAGGATACCCCTTCATCCTCTATTTACCAGGGCTTTGGCTATTTCCCAAAGACACCCCTAGATACATGACCGAATTACCTAGCCCTAAGACATTGTAATCCAAGTCGATAACTCTCAACCACTCGTTTGAATGGACGGCCCCGCTTCCTGCCGGGAGTTGCCGTCGCCTCGACGCAACCTCTAGGATTCCGCCACGTGCCATCCCCGCTTCCTCGGAAGCTCCACCCGGGTTTTGAGGCCCAAACCCACGAAACCCACCACCGGTAGCTTTGGGCTCAACTACCGAACCCCGAGTTTTGAGGCCCAAACTCAGAAACCGTCCTCCGATGGTTTTGAGGCCCAAACCACCAAACCACTCGACTTGAGCCACCTTGTCCTCGCCCGGTCGGACTTCGAGTCCCATGAGCCTCTGCTCGACCCGCTCGTCCGCCGTCTTGACTTGGTCGACTCAGTCTACCTCCATGTCTTCTCACACTCGCCGGTGCCAGGCACTAGCCACCACAGCTAGTCTGACGGCGCCCATGGTCCTTCAGTTCGAGCCCCGCTTCTGCCCTTCACCGCTCTCAGTCCATCGGCACGGCAAGCCTCTACTCGACCTTCTCCATGCCATTGACCACTGTCACTAGGTATAGTACCTGCACACCACAAGTCGATAGATAGGCACACATTTGCTTTCGCAAGAGGTTAGTTATAAACGCTCAAACTGAAACACTCACGTGTTGATCAATCACTCATCATCAAAACTGAACATTTATGGGTACTTATCCACCGCAATCTCCCCCTTGATGAGTGCATTGTCAACACAAGTGCATTTCAGATTTGAGCCACAAGGTAAAGCTCTCCAAATGACCAAAAGCTAAGAAAGCCAAAACAGGGTCACTTGAGAGAAGCAAAACGCATCCAAAACTTGGTTCCCA
Organism: Microstegium vimineum; assembly: GCA_022036555.1. Taxonomy (NCBI): domain Eukaryota; kingdom Viridiplantae; phylum Streptophyta; class Magnoliopsida; order Poales; family Poaceae; genus Microstegium; species Microstegium vimineum. Next base: position 34,140,951 of record CM039132.1, read on the forward strand.
AAGACATGGGCAATGGCTCAACGCAACCAAGCAAAACAAATCTAGCCCTCAAGAAAAGGCAGAAAATGGGCTCAACATCGCTAGCAAAGCAAGATACCAATCACAGCTCTCAAAGCTCAGAATACCAATTGAAGCACCAAGGGAGCTCAAAGATACCAATTAAAGCGCATAAAACTCAAGAAGTCAATCGAAACCAGTCGGAGCCAAAACACAAGCTAGACCCTCCAGAAGAGGCAAAGGCTCAACACATCTAGCAAAAGCTCCCCTTGGGTGAAAGCAAACACAAGATACCAAGGAAGGGTGAAAGGAGCCAAAATGCAAGAATTTCACAAAAAGCACATTTTCTCCCCCTTGATCACATATCTCTCCCCCATGCTTTCTTCCCACAATGCACAACTCTCCCCCTTAAGTGTAGATGGAGTGAAATGCACATCTCTCCCCCTTGTTGACACATGAATCTCATCAAAGCTCAAAACTCAAGAACCGGCCACAAATGTCATGAAATACAAAATGAGTGCAACAAGCTTCATACATAGAGCTAAGACAATGAAAGGATGCTCTAAGTGATGTGATCCTGTGAGAATAGGAAAAGCTCTACGTGCCCAACTAAGACTCAGGTTGAGCTAAAGATCACTTTAGAAGCTATTTTAGAGAGCATTACATGTGTGATCAAGGAATGGGTATCACCTCCTAGAGACAACTAGACATGGCAAACAAGATAGGACCTATCTCAAAGCAATCTCATGTATAGCAAGTAAAACTATCCCTAGCAAACTTCATAAAACAAGCCAATGACCCAACTGAATGAATTTTTCAAATTTCAGAGTTTTGCAGCCAAATTTCAGTTTTAGGCACATTTAAGTTGTATGCGAGTGGTTGTAAGCAAAGTGATGCCACTGCTTAGCAACCGGGTGAAGTCAAAGGACTTAACACACCGGTTTTGGTCATACACGACACCGCTCAAGTATCAACCCATATGGGAAGTAGTCTCGAACACACGGTGAAGTGCTCACAATGTAAACCCAACTCGATCTTTCCAATTCACAAAACAGAGAGCAATTTCATTTTATATCAATTTTAAGCATGGTGCTCAATGGAAGTGAATGGAACAGTGAAGAGCCATAGTTACAAGCTATATATAAGGCAGCCAAGAAGGATCTTCAAAAGCCTACACATGCTAGTGCCATTTCAGAGGTGACATGGGGAATTAAATTCAGTTTTAAAGCTTTTCTAACTTAGCTCTATTGCATATCAAGAGATCAAAGAGAGTCTAAGTTAGGCAAAACCATAGACACATAAAGCACCTCAAACAGAGCATAGATTCATTATATCGGCTATAAGTATGAAGCTCAAAATGAACTATGTCACAAATGCAAATGAGATGCAAAATGCAATGACACCAATTAACAACTAAAAAGACACCAAAAGAAAGAAAAATAAAAGACAAAAAAGATCCAAAAGAACTATGATACACAAAGCTTTCCTCCTCTAAAAAGGAAAGCAAACACCCAACTCGCCCCGAAGACGAGAAAACGCAGCTTGATCGAGAGGTTTCGTGAGAATATCCGCAAGCTGGTTTTGGGTCTCGACATGCCGGAGGTCAATGTCGCCCTTCTCATAGTGATCTCGCAAGAAGTGAAAGAGGACCTCAATGTGCTTGGTCTTAGAGTGAAGCACAAGATTTTTGGCTACACTAATGGCACTCGTGCTATCGCAAAGCAGAGATACTTTAGTAAGCTCAAGACCAAAATCCTTCAAAGTCGCAATCATCCAAAGCAACTGCGAACAACAGCTAGCCACGACAACGTACTCAGCTTCGCACGTCGACTGTGCCATGCTAGACTATTTGCGAGAAGACCAAGACACCAGAGAAGATCTGAGAAACTGGCAAGTCCCAGAAGTGGACTTCCGATCAAGACGACAACCGGCGAAATCAGCATCAGAATAACCACAAAGCACAAGAGAGGAGGAGGCGGAAAACCAAAGACCAAATTCGGGAGTGAAGCGCAAGTACCTCATGATGCGTTTCACTGCCTGCTTGTGCGATATCCGTGGTGATGCCTGAAAGCGAGCACACAAGCAGACGACGAACTGAATGTCCGGCCGAGTCGCTGTCAGGTACAAGAGCGACCCGATCATGCTTCGATACTCCGTCTGATCCACCGCTTCTCCATCCTCGTTCGCATCCAAGGCAGTTGTAGTCGACATGGGCGTCGAGAGGGGCTTTGCCTCGCTCATATCAAACTTCTTCAGGATGTCCTTTGTGTACTTGCCTTGGTGCACAAACGGTCCTTCCCGGGTTTGCTTGATTTGCAACCCGAGAAAGAAAGTCAACTCTCCCATCATGCTCATCTCAAATTCCCTGCTCATAAGATCTACGAACTTGGCAACAAGGGCATGAGAAGAACCACCAAAGATGATATCATCCACATATATTTGGACAAGGAGAGTGTCTTTGCCTTTCTTGAGGAGAAACAACGTCTTATCTACCGATCCCATTTTAAAACCCTTAGCAAGCAAGAAGGTTCGCAATCTATCATACCATGCTCTAGGGGCTTGTTTCAAACCATACAAAGCTTTGTGAAGTTTAAAAACATGGTTTGGAAACTTGGGATTTTCAAAATCGGGAGGTTGTCTAACATACACTTCCTCCTCTATGTAGCCGTTTAAGAAAGCACTTTTAACGTCCATTTGAAAAGTTTAAAAGCCTTAGAAGCCGCAAAAGCTAGAAGGATTCGAATGGCTTCTAAACGAGCTATGGGAGCAAAAGTTTCCTCATAGTCTATTCCCTCCTTTTGACAAAAGCCTTGCACTACCAACCTAGCCTTGTTACGCACTACCACCCCATCTTCACTTTGTTTATTTTTGAAAACCCATTTGGTACCTATGGGATGGAAACTAGGTGGTGGAGGAACTAAGACCCAAACACGGTTTCGCTCAAAGTTTTCTAACTCCTCATGCATGGAATTCACCCAATCCAGATCCGTCAATGCGTGTCCAACATCTCGGGGCTCAAAAGACGCGACAAAAGCCGAATGAGCAAAGTGAGAGATATAGGACCTGGACCGTGTGACTCGATGGTCAATGTCACCGATGATGTTCTCCGGCGGGTGCTGTCGCTGGATGTGGCGGGGAGCCTGCCTGGACGAAGTGGCCTCCCCCTCGACAGCAGCTGGAGCTCCCTCAGGTGCAACGAGCATCGACTGAGGAAGTTGCTCGAACGGCCCCCATGTAGAGGAAGTAGTCGGATCGGGACCGTGAGCCCAAGTGGATGTCGCAGGGTCGACGGGGGTAGTCCGTGGAGTTGGCTCAGGATCACCCCAATCGGCATCATCCTGATCCTCCTCCACAAAAATGCTAGTGCTCACCTCATCATCACCTGCAAGCTCAAAAGCAGTGGAAACACAAGGCATAATTTCATCGAATGTAATCTCACAAGTCTCCATCACTCGATTAGTTTCTAGGTTAATTGCACGATAAACACGAGAGTGAGTAGAATAACCAAGAAAGATACCGTCAGAAGACCGTGATTCAAATTTATCCAACTTACCGCCCTTTTTGAGGATGAAACACTTGCACCCAAACACCCGTAGGTGACTTACCTTGGGTGGTCTCCCAAATCGCAACTCATAAGAAGTCTTCTTCTTGAAAGCCCGGAGAAAAATGCGATTGGAAACATAGCAAGCAGAATTAATCGCTTCGGCCCAATACCGCCTAGGAGTCCTATGCTCACCAAGCATCGTCCTAGCCATCTCAACAAGGGTCCGATTCTTGCGCTCAACAACACCATTCTGCTGGGGAGTGTAAGGAGGGGAAAATTGGTGATCCAAACCCAAAGAAGAGCAAAGAGATGCAAATTGAGCATTCTTGAATTATGTGCCATTGTCACTGCGAATAGCTCTCATGGCATGCTTAGGTAGCTCATTTTGCAATCTCAAAATCAGATCACGCACATGCATAAAAGCCTCATCCTTACTCTCCAAAAAGAACACCCAAGAGTACCTCGAGTAGTCATCAACGACTACAACCACATACCACTTCCCTCCTTCCGACCTAACCCGAGCTGGACCAACTGTGTCCATGTGTAAGAGCTCGCCGGATTGTGAGGTCATAATTTGAGTTACGAGAGGATGGGAAGCAGCAACCATCTTGCCATGTCTGCAAGGATGGCAAACCAGATCCTTCTCGAACTTTAGCTTTGGCAATCCTTGGATAAGGTCCATTGAGCTAAGCCTTGCAAGCAAGTCAAAACTCAAATGTCCCAATCTCCTATGCCACTTCCAAAGCTCAGAAGAAGAACCGGCAAGAAGACAACGAGAAGGTCCGGAAGAGATCAAAAAATCCGCACGAAAAACCTTCCCGAAGGGTAAAATCCGGCAAACAAGCTCACCACGAGAGTCGAAAATCCGAGACAAGTTTGGCTTAAAGCTCACCTCAAGGCCGTCTTCAAGGAGTTGCGAAACCGATAGAAGGTTAAAATGCAAATTCGCAACCAAAGCAACATCCTTGAGGACAAAAGACGAATTGACTCGGATGGACCCCCGGGAGACAACCTTACCTTTACTCTTGTCCCCGAAAGTGATGTACTCGGTGTGGCGCACGGGGTCGAGGCTGGAGAACCACTTGGCACTTCCGATCATGTGGCGTGAACATCCGGAATCCACAAGCCAAGTCTCCTCCAGTCCTCCTTCCTACATCAATAGAAAGACATAGGGTGAGCAAACGGACCAACACTGGGGTTAGTAAACTATGAAGGATACCAGTGTTGTTCCACTTGCCCAAAGAATGGGTTAGGAGAAAAACCAAGCATCTCCTGCCCACGGAAGGATAGCGATCACCACGATAGAGAAAATGTGGTCCGCTAGAGAAGGGTGGAGTAAAGCCACCGCCACGAGGCCCGTAGTCGTATGGGTCACGACCGGAACCCCGCCGGGCACGACCACCACGTGGTCTCGCTTCCTGAGGCCTAGCACCTTGAGGCATTGTACCTCTAGGCCTAGAAGTGCGCCTCTGAACTTCCGGTTCACGCACCCCAACTCGTGGGTGGTACATGTCCCGGTTGTTCAACTCAACCTGCCTCCGATCATCTCTCTTCCTCCTAAAGTAAAACTCAGCCAAGTGCCCATTCCGCTCACAATACTCACAATGGTACCTCACCACACTCTTGGTAGGCACTCTCTTGTTGGGTTGGGTGGCTCTAGCTTTCTTAGGAAGGGGATCACTAGAGATGTTTGACAGTGTGTCAAGTGGGTTGCGAAGGTGGTTTGGTTTGGCAATCCACACTTGCTTCTGTGGAGTGGTTTTGGGTGGCTCTTCAAACACACCATCTCTCACAGGAAACTTGGAGGGGTCGGTAGGTTTAGGTGGAGTGATCTTGGTAAGCTTGGGATTTGTGGTGGGTTTCTCATTCTCGCTCAAACCACTGCACTCACCGATCTTACCGAACATGCTATCGTCCTTCCCACCTATAGCAAAGCCTACTCCCGTGCTGCCAGCCCTTTTGCATTGGCTGAGCATCATCCCCAACCGTGGCTCTCAGCAAGACACCCAACTCAAGATGGACCGAAGGTATGTGTTTTCTTCCTCGGTACGCATCTTGTCGTGTCTGCACGACGCGATCTCAAGCTCCAAAGCCTCAAAGCGATCCGACTCTCTAGTGCTATCTGAGCTGACCTTCTCTAACACAGCGATCCTAGCATCCTTCTGTGCCAGCTCAGAATGCAAGCCTAAGCAAGACTTGCACGCACCATGTAAGATAGGCCTAGCCTTCAACTCACTGACCTCCTCAAGTAGAGTGCTATACTTGTCCTGGAGAGTGACAAGATCAGACATGTGAATGGCGCAAGCATCACACTCCACCTCCTCGGTAACCACCACTTGTGCCTTAGCAAACTCTAGCTCATGAAGCGTGCTAAGGTACTTCGCCTTGAATTCGTTCCTCTCACAAGCGATACGCTTGAGCAAAGCATCCTGACTAAGCAAGGTATCGTTCAGAGACTCAAGCTCGAGAGAGAGGGATTCGATGGTGGATGATACCTCGGGTGTGTCGGAGTCGTAGTCGTAGTCGGGGCCATCCTAGTGCTTCCAGACCTTGCCTTCTTCAATCGCCATGGTGCAAAAGCCACCGTGCTTGGCGTCGGCGTAGAAGCATAGGTCGTTGAGCTTGTCCTCAACCTTTCCCTTTGACTCATCGTCGCTCGAGGAAGAACCCCCGTCAGAGGAGGCATCGATGTCGCTGAGGGAGGCGAGGAAGGCTCGGTGCTTGGCCTTCACCTTGTCGATCACCTTCTTCGAGGATCTCCGGTTGTGGTCGCCCTTGGCCTTGTGCTTGTCCTCGAAGCGGTGCTCGTGCTTGTCCTTGCGCTTGGTGAAGTCACCCGCAGCTTTCTTGGGGAAGTTTGTGATGAAGTGATCCTCATCACCACAACGGTAGCACCCCTTGGCCGAGCCACCACATCGTCGGTTCAAACGGTTGTTGTGAAACCGTGAGAACTTAGTGATGACCAAGGCCAGCTCATCATCCCCAAGCGCCTCCACTTGTTCCTCTGTCACAGACATCAAAGACAAAGCGAACGAAGAGTGTGAAGGATTAAAGGAAGAAGAAGAAGACACACTGCTGGGGCCGGAAACCAACGCCATGGATGGGTTCGACGGATTCTCAAGCTTGGCCCGGGTCTGGTGGTCAATCTCCGAGGACTTGAGCTTGCTGAACAGCTCATCCATGGTCAGGGCATCATAGCCCGGTGACTCCTAAATGGCAGCCACCTTCATCTCCCACACCCTCCGATCAAGAGCATGCAAAAGCTTGATAGCCATCTCATGATCATCATAGGGCAAGTTGGCTCGATTAGCACGCATCTTGTTGACGACAGATTGGAAGCGAGTGAACATCTCGTCAATAGATTCGCCGGCCAACTATACGAAGTTCTCGTACTCCCTACGGTATGTGTCGAAGAGTCTGGACTTGATCTGAGGATTACCCTCATGATATCGCACAAGTGTTTGCCAGATCTCTCGCGCCGTAGTGAGATTCGAGACTCGCTCAAACTCAGGAAGTGACAAACTCGAGAAGAGGATACTCCGTGCTCGACTGTTTGCGTTGTGTTGAGTGATTTGGAGTTGGTCAACACGAACTGCAAGAACACGATAGCCCTCATTCTCACAGATCTCCCATATGTTCGAATCAACTCCTTGTAGATAGGCGGACATGCGCACATTCTAGTAGGAGAAGTTCGTTCCATCGAAAAACAGAGGTTTGCCAACACCTCGCTCCATGTCGCCTTCGCGGATCAAGAAACGTTTAAGGTGGAATGATCCTTAACCGGCTCTGATACCAATTGAAGGACCGAGAATGGCGACCAGAGGGGGGGGGGTGAATGGGAGCCTCAAATTTCTCTCGAAATATTCGGGCCACTCTTCCCAAAAACCAAACCCAGTTGCTGGGTGCTCAACCTCCCCGAGCAACGCGAGCGGGGATTCAGACGAAAATGAGCAAATAAAAGCTCACCGGCAGTGGAGGAAAACTCACCGGAAGCCCCCAAGAAGAGTTCTCAACCCCTATGTGAGAGAGGCAAGAATTCCAAGCAAAACAGCCAGAAAAATAGGCGACAGACGTTGAACAGCAGGGCGACGGACGCTGGAAGACGGTGTGACGGACGCTCCAGGGCAGGGCGTCGGACGCTGGCGACGGACGCTTAGGTGAGCGTCTGTCGGCCTTCCAGAGAACACTGCAGAAGAGAAGCAGAAGGCTGGTCGTCGGACGCTGGGCGACGGACGCTTGGGTGAGCGTCCGTTGGCGTCGGACGCTGGGGTGAGAGTCCGTCGGCCTACCAGAGAGCTCAGAAAAACGGGCAGAAAACGCCAGACAACGGTCGATCGCGACGGACACTGGCGTCAGCACGACGTAGAGTCCGACGCCCAAACTCACAGCGTCCGACGCTCCCGAGCAGAACGCAGAAAACGTGGAAAAAGATTTTCTCTCCGCCAAATCTTCCCAAAACTCGACCAAATGTTCTCCACTAGCAACCCAACTTGGTAGGCATGATTCTAGTGCTATGGAGGAGCTATCCCGAAGAAATCATCACTCAATTTGGTGAGAAACAAAAGAGAAACGAGGATTTGGGGGAAAAGGAGCAAGAATGAAGAACACCGCAAAGAAAATGCCCGATCTGTGTGCTCGTGAGGTTTTAGGAAAATTCCTTCGGTGCAAAGATGCTCCTCACGAGTACGAACAACTTGGTTCAAACGGATTTCACAAAGCTACTCTCTACAAAGAGAAATCATCTTGGGAAAAAGAGAGAGTAAAAGCAAAACGCGAAGAACACAAGCAAAACGGGGACACAATCACGAAATCGAAGCCACCATGGCTTACGGAGGTTACGACCTCCGATTCCTCGCAACAAACTCAAGTTCTTACAGAGGTTGGTGAAATCAACCTAGGGATCTCATGAACTAGAGAGAGGGTAGAGAGAGAGAGAGTTGGGGCAAATGATTAGGGTTCAAGAGATAGGATGAGGATACCCCTTCATCCTCTATTTATCAGGGCTTTGGCTATTTCCCAAAGACCCCCCTAGATACATGACCGAATTACCTAGCCCTAAGTCATTGTAATCCGAGTCGATAACTCTCAGCAACTCGTTTGAATGGACGGCCCCGCTTCCTGCCGGGAGTTACCGTCGCCTCAACGCAACCTCCAGAATTTCGCCACGTGCCATCCCCGCTTCTTCGGAAGCTCCGCCCGGGTTTTGAGGCCCAAACTCGCGAAACCCGCCACCGGTGGCTTTGGGCTCAACTTCCGAACTCCGAGTTTTGAGTCCCAAACTTAGAAACCGTCCTCCGATGGTTTTGAGGCCCAAACCACCAAACGACTCGACTCGAGCCACCTTGTCCTCGCCCGATTGGACTCCGAGTCCCATGAGCCTCCGCTCAACCCGCTAGTCCGCCATCTTGACTTGGTCGACTCGGTCTACCTCCATGTCTTCTCGCACTCGCCGGTGCCAGGCACTAGCCACCACAGCTAGTTCGTCGGCGCCCATGGTCCCTCAGTCCGAGCCCCGCTTTCGCCCTTCACCGCTCTCAGTCCATCGGCATGGCAAGCCTCTACTCAACCTTCTCCGCGCCATTGACCACTGTCACTAGGCATAGTACCTGTACACCACAAGCCGATAGACAGGCACACATTTGCTTTCGCAAGAGGTTAGTTATAAATGCTCAAACTGAAACACTCACGTGTTGATCAATCACTCATCATCAAAACTGAACATTCATGGGTACTTATCCACCATGTGTTCGCACATCTGTTTCCCGTCTCGATACTTTGGAGGTCCACGTTACTCTGTAGTCCCATTAAAATTTTTTCTATTCATGCGGTAAGGGTGATCCCGGCATAGGAACCTATGGTGTCCCATGTAGACCATCTTCTTGTTTTCTGGTAGATGTGTAGCATCAGTCCCGTCCAAGCACTTGACACACCCAGTGTATCCTTTTGTCTTCTCTCCAGACAAGCAACCTCGCTCTAGCAGGTCGGTGATTGTTACGATAAGTACAACCTTTACCGTGACATGTTCTTTTTTGTACTCATCCCAAACATGCTTCACACCTGTCTCCCACATCTGTAGTAGTTCATCGATCACTGGTTCTAGAAGCACATCAATATCATTACCAGGTTGTTTTGGCCCTTGGATTAGTAATGGCATCTGGATGTATGACCGTTTCATACAAAGCCAGGGTGGAAGGTTGTATATACATAGCATCACTAGCCAAGTGCTATGATTGGTTCTAACCTGGTAAAACGGATTCATCTCATCCGTGCTCAAAGCTAACCCCAGATGCCTTACCTCTCCACCGATGTTCTTATAGAACATAGTGTTGATAGTCCTCCAGTCTGACCCATCGGCGGGGTGCCTCAACATTGAATCTTTCTTTCGCTCTTCACCGTGCCAACGCAACAGCTTGGCTAACTTTGCATTTGCAAACAACCTATGCACTCGTGGAGCAATAGGAAAATATCACACGGACTTTACGAGCCCTCCTCTGGTCTTGCTTCCTTCATTTGATGGCCCTTGCTTGTATCGAGGAGTTTTACACTTGGGACATGCATCCAAGTCTTTGTATTTCTCTCCATGGTATAATATGCAGTCGTGGAAACACGCATTGATTTTCTCAACCTCGAGGCCAATTGGGCAAATCATTTGCTTGGCCAGGTAAGTCTTTTCTGCTAACTCGATACCCTTCGGGAACAGTTTATGCACTCGTGGAGCAATAGGAAAATATCACACAGACTTTACGGGCCCTCCTCTGGTCTTGCTTCCTTCATTTGATGGCCCTTGCTTGTATCGGGGAGTTTTACACTTGGGACATGCATGCAAGTCTTTGTATTTGTCTCCATGGTACAATATGCAGTTTTGGAAACACGCAAGGATTTTCTCAACCTTGAGGCCAATTGGGCAAATCATTTGCTTGGCCAGGTAAGTCTTTTCTGCTAACTCGGTACCTTTCAGGAATAGTTTATGTAGTATACTTAACAAATTATCGAAGCCTTTATCACTCAACCCATTCGTTGATTTGAACTCCAATAGCATGATGTTGCCTTCTAGTTTGCTTATTGGGCAGGTCGGATATAATGGTGTTTTTGCATTCTTTCTCATGATCTCCAGTTTTTTCAACTGTGAAGCACTAAGGAATCCCCCATCACATCATGTAGAAGCTGTGAAATGCCATTATTTTCCTCTGTGTCGTCAGCTAATGTATTCATAAACACATCATCATTGGTAGGCACATGTTCTGTATAATCATTAACAGGCAATAATGCATTCAGGGATACACTAGGCATGGGCACATCATCGTTGCTTTCTTGTGCAACAGTTTGACCAACCTCCCCATGCAAAGTCTAAATCGTGTAGTTTCTCATGAACCCCTTGTGATCAAGTGCAAACGTATATGCTCCATGTCGCCCCATTTTCTCGTATTTTTGCAGTCTTTGCATGGACATAATACAAGATGTGAGTCCCCAGCATTGGCTCTAGCTCGCTTGATGAAATCGTCGATGTCCGTCAAGTACCGTGGGTCTGTACATGACAGATCGTACATTCACCCTCGAGCCATGTCTACACAGATAAAATGAGCAGAGCAGAGGAAACATAGGAACATATTAATAAGAGCCTTTATGAACAATATTAATAGATGAAACACATAAACATAATGTATGATTTGTTGCGGACAATTAGGGTTTAGGGTTTTTCAATAGGAGCATTTTTGAACAATATTATTTAAAGCACATAAGCATATATAATGTATTCTTCGATATAATTTGAATTTGGTCGCGCTATAAAAAGTGAGACAACAAATAGATAACAATGGAGGCTTCATCGTAAACAACATTAATTGCATACTCTTTTTGAACAACAATGTAGGCACTTGTTTAATTCCCTTCCAAATTCCAAAACATCGACAATATAAATGTAACTAACCATTAGTATTTGGTTAATACAAAAGTATATTGTTGAATTAAAAAAAATGCTTGGTTACCATTTATATTCCACACTAGAAAAAATCATTTATTGTTGAATTAAAAATACCGACAATATTCCACATCCCATAAAATCTTTAAATGCATGCATGGAGTATTAAATGTAAGTAAAAAATATAACTAATTATAAATTTTATACATAATTTTCGAGACAAATCTTTCGAACCTAGCTACTCAATGATTGGACAATAATTACCCAATAAAAACAAAGAGCTATAATTTTTCCAATTAATTTTGGATCTAAAAACTAGGAAAAAAATAGACACAAATTGCAACAACCCTCTTCTTGATCATGAAAAATAGTATAGCTCTAAACTATGAATTTACACACAAAAGCAATGTAAACCTACAATTCTATAGAAATATGCTTGTTACTAATCAAGAGCTAGAAGATGTGAGCATCCAAGAGTGAAGAGGAGCAAACAATGGAGGTCAAGAAATCCACCAACCGCAACAATGGAGAGAGAGAGCTCATCACGTACTGTTCTGTACTGTTGAAGAAGAGGAGGGAGAGGAGATCGAGATATTTTATACTGTACACGTTTCACTGTTAGTTCCAGCCACGAACCGGCAGTGAAACTCCACATCACTGCCGGTTGGTGGCTTGAACCGTAGTTCAAGCCACCAACCGGCAGTGATGTGGTGTTTCACTGTCGGTTCAGCCCTGCCCCCAATAATTGGGGGCCTGTTAGAGCATGAACCGGCAGTGATGAGGCATCACTGCGTGATGGGCTGGCAGTGATTGCCGATTCTGTAGTAGTGAGTTATACCTTTGCCTTGCGAATTCTATTCCATCTCCTCCAATGTTGATGCAACACATGCACCAACCTATCACCAAATGATATGATCCACTTCATATCATCACGTGACTGTATTGGTTCATCGATCTTGACCTCACTTGCTCTTCACCGTTGCATCAGTCCATCAACGCCAAGCATCACTCACTTTCCCTTCACACTTGCAACTGGTCCATCAAGCCAAGCCTCATCTTAATCTTCTCCACCTTGATCACATGACTCCATGTCATGTCTCATGTGCAATTAAGCTCCTTCATCACACAATCATATGTGAACTAATCTTCTGTGTATATATCACTTAAATACATATTAGTTTATCTAGGTTGTCACTCAATTACCAAAATCACATATGGACTCCATAGATGTAATTCAAAGGAAAAGGAAGCAAAAATTCATGGCTTTTTTACATTAATTTCAGCATTGTCCATCAGCACACAACACCTTGACTACAGCTCCTTTAGACAACACTATATTTCTTCAGATAGAATTGATGTGGGATAAATGTTGCAAGGCTTTTAAGATCTAATCACAAAAGTTGACAAATAACAATTTCTCACTGATAATATTTATTTCTATATGCTAATGCTAATCAGAATTCAAATGCTCAAATCTGGAAAATGTAGACCACCTAGCTACACATTAGAGATGCTATTGTTGACATCGGCTTAATGGTTGGATTGTCCAACACTATCCTATTACTGCAGGCGGTTGGCGGTTGCAGGACCCTAACAAATCCTTAAACAAAGAATGCACCACTGATAAACCACTTGACAGTATAGTGATGATGTACAGTACATCTGTACCATTGAAACCCATACTGATAAAGCATAGACCCTCACTGAACATAGCCATCAATCGCCAAATCAAACAAGAATCAATCCACTGAATCTAAGTAAATTTGTTAACCTTTCTGAATGATATTTTTTTAACATCAATAAAACAAAATTATTTATTGGTGAGACCAAGGATCATTAAAATTTGGCATTTACTTCTAACTGAATATATAATATAGTAGCAAATGGAAAATGAATTGGTCGTAACTCATAAAGGATTATTCATTGCTTGACATTTGGTCATGGATCATACGGTCACATGAACAATAAGATGGTTTGGTGCACACTAAACAATTAGATAATTAGAGTGAAAATCTTACAATACTTAAAAAGGTAGATCTTCTGTATCAGATAAAATATAACCTGAATTAAAGCTTCCTTAAATCAGCAGCAACGCGTGCTTGATCAGTTGACAGAGGGGTTCACTGAGAAAACTCAAACTTTTGGGCCTATCAGCCAACATTAGTGTTTCCAAATCGAAACTGACAGTGCAATGGATTGCAAGGGTCTTCAACTCTTCATTGGGAGATAGGGCCAAATCAGCATAGAACCCAGAACAAATTGTTTGCCCAAAATTCAGAATTGATAAAGGTTGGAATGAACTACCATAATCTGGACACATACCTCCATCCATGGATATGTGCGAGCTAGCTCCCAAGTTCCATAGCCATCGTTTGGGTTCTGCAGCCAAATCAGGGTTCCGACAATAAATGTGACCGCCGTCTGTCCAGACTTCTCAAGACTTCTGTACTGAACTTGCAGATTAGGGACAGGTTGCATCTTGTGACCAGTAACTGCACGAAACGAACTAATAAAAATGCAGATTGTCGAGACCGGAAATATAAATAAAATCACAGGACTAAAACTACTTCTGCAATCAAAATGAACTGCAAATCTCTCATGTCCAATTCTAGCTAGGCTGACAAAATCAAACCAAGACAATGTAAAAGCTTGAATAAAACATACTAGCAGTAGTTGAGAGATTTATTGAAATGCAGACCAAAGCTTTATCAGTCTTTTAGTACCTCGACATGATATACTGATATTGATCCAGGAGAGTGAAGAACCAATGCAATGCTCAATTCAAGTGGCTTTCTGTCCACTAATCAATTATCAAAAAAAAGAAGGGACAAAATTTCAATGCCACATGAAGGATGTCAGGTAGGTCATATGTGTCTAACCGTTAAATACAATTTCTTTTCCTCTAATAAAATATTATAACACCGCTATTAGATCAAATCCGACCAATGGATTAGGCTAGTCACATTGGCATGCTCCAGAGTTCTTACCTTGTCCTCTCTGTTCAGAGTAAATTAGCACTCTGAATGCGACCGCCGTCTGTCCAGACTTCTCAAGACTTCTGTATTGAACTTGCACATTAGGTACAGGTTGCATCTTGTGAAGAGTAACTGCACGAAACGAACTGGTAAAAATGCAGATTGTCGAGACACGAATACAAACTGCCTCAGCAAGAAATCTGGCCATGAGCTGGACCTAGATTTCAGATCAATTCATATTGTAAGCAGCACGATTAATCTTACAAAATCACAACTATACCTAGAGTGTAGAGCAAATTAGACAAGCATATAAGACAATACATATTTCACATAAAAATTGAAGTTTCAGTATAAAAAACGAAAAATAAAAGGCGCTTGATTAATCACCTGTTCATAGCAACTCACGAGCTTTTTGTGGCGATTCTTTTCTAGATGGAGCTTCGTGTCAGCAGCGTGTTCTAACTGCTGCTCACGAGCGTCCTGCTCATGATCTCCATGCGTGTCGTTGAACCGTCACATTGGTGCTGACAAAATGGAAATGTGTTCATGAAGGGCGATGATGTTCTACTTTTCTGAATTGCATGCCATTGAACCGTCACAACTGCAAGTTTCTAACAGAGCTAACCCTCTACCCTCCTGAAGCCTATTTATTCACTGTTTATTTTAGCTTTACATCCAACATGCTAAAATATGGTTACTTAAATAATTCTGTGTGGTTGACATGCTAGGCTCTATGATTTATGCAACTAATTTGTATTTCAATGTCTGAAATTATCTAGTTCTTCAATTTAGTACTGGTGGTTATCTTTCTTTTTAATATTTCTTCCTTGTGCTCTGTTGCAGGTTAAGCAAACAGTTAACCAAGTTGGAAGGCATCCATGCTCCTGCTATAGGTACCTCCCCAATCCTCTCTCCCTATGTCTAATGTTTCAAAGGATTGGGATGGCTTATGACTAATCTTTAATTCAGATTATAATTCTATTCGGTTGACTCTCATAAACAAATTATGTATATATGAATTGGAATTGGCCCTTCGGGCATATCTGTACAGGGCAATGACAACATGAGTCATCTTAGGTAAAGCTTTTCTTTTTTCCTTTTTTGGTTTCTAAAATCTGATTTGCAGCCTTTCCTGTCCACTGAGCTTGATTTCCTGAAAAAAACAACAACAAACAAACTGATAAGCAGTCACAACTCACACAATAATAGGAACCGCCCTCATGTTTCATATACACTGGGAGTAGTCTTAGCCCAGCCCATGACTTGTATGTATCCTTCGATGGCATTTTCATTTGGTCCAACTCATGTATTGAATCTGCTCTTATAGTAGTCTGATAGGATTGACTCCCTACCATGTTTTTGCAACTGAAATGCCTGTTACCATATGTAGATCATTTATTTCTGTCATTGTATTTCAGAGTTCACAATGGTTAGTTTCAGTTTCAGTACAAGTATGCCCACACCTTGTCTTCCCTTTATGCTGAGTACTTAATTTTAGTGATGCATAGTGCTATTTTTTAGGGGTCAGCAGGACTTCCCTCCTGCATAGTGCTAATTCGTCCTATATTACTGAGCTAATTGTTGGTGAATTTTAGTCTTGTCCCATTACGTCTATCAAGCCCATGTCATGTTCAACTAATTGCAAGCATGAGGTGTCATGTGGTGTGCTTTCGCCTATGTAATGTTCCCAAGCTTATATGTTGTTTAGGAGAGTGCATATGCCACCATGCGTGGTGAACTTTCGCCTGGATAACTGATTGATTTGGTTACTACATGTAATAAGCTTGGGAACCTTTAACACGTCCACAGCAGTGAGACAAGTAAGTTTTTTTTATGATAAGACGACGGAAGGGGAGAGAATCCCCCACCTGGATAATATTGATTTTGTTGGCCCTGTTAGCCGAATGTTTGAAAACATAAGTGAGATTCATACGTTGTAACAACTTTATTAGTTCTGAACTAGCAAACTCGTAATATCCAATAGTATGAGTAAAAATGTGACAAGCTAGATAAAGAATTAAAATGCAATATTCTAGAAAAAAAAATGCTTGCATCAATATTGGTTAATGATACATAAGGCATATAACCCCCATTCAGAGAAAACCACATGTTTCCATGTGAAATGCAAAATTAGGAACCAACAATTAACTCAAGTTTAACACAGATTGCATGTTAGCCATCCATTAGTATTGTTATTTTGCATGAAACTAAAGAAGAAATTATCATTCCTTGATTTTGTTATTTTTCATCACTAATTACCGCTGAAGAAAACTAAATGGTGTGTATGGCTTCAATCCTCAGAATTGTCTTATTGTTTTCCCATTGCAACACACGGGTACTTACCTAGTACTCCTAAAAATAGGAAACAAGAATTGTCCACACCGCTCCATCGCCCCGCTTCACCATTCACACGCACCCACTCCTTCGCCCCGCCTCCCAGTCCCATGCACCCTGACTCCTTCGCCCCGCCTCACCATTACCAGTTTACCACGCACCCTGACTGCTTCGCCCCACCTCGCCCTCGCAAACTCGCGCTCACGCTCGCCTCCTCCTCCAGTGACGGCTCGACATGACGCGGTGAAGGTCGCCACCGTCCTTCACAACGCCAACCCCAACATCCTCAAGCAGCCGGCCGGATCTGCCCGGTGGCATCTCCTGCTCCTCCTCGCCGACTGCTTCGCTCTGCCTCGCCCTCGCCCTCGCTCGACGAAAATCTCCATCGGTCGGACAGGGTGGTGCTCAACGAGGCCGCCTCCTCCTCTAGCGACAACGTCCTCGACTCAACACCATTAAGGTCGCCGCCGCCCTTCACCACGCCAACCCCAACATCCTCAAACAGCCGGCCGGATCTGCCCGGCGGCACCTCCTGCTCCTCCTCGTCGACTACTTCACTCCGCCTCCCCCTTGCCCTTGCTCGACAAAATCTCCTTCGGCCGGACCGGGAGGCCGCCTCCTCCTCCAGTGATGGCGTCCTCGACTCAACGCCGTGAAGGCCCCCGCCGTCCTTCATCACGCCAACCCCAACATCCCCAAGCAGTCGGTCGGATCTGCCCGATGAAAGGTCTAAGAATGGCTAGAGGGGGGGTGAATAGCCTAATAAAATTTTCTACAACAACACTAGGCAAGAGATTAGAATAACAATGGAGTAAAGCGATTTTGCACTAGCACTACAAGGGCCGGCAAACTTTTTTCCACAATGGCAACGCCCGAATTTCATTACTGGGAGTAACGAAATTAGAGAGTTCGAACCAAAACATGTCACCAGACCACGTTCGAGCGTGAAAAGAGGGTTCAAGCCATAGGCCGCACAGGGAACTACCACCGGAACCCGATAGAGAAGCAAAAAGCAAAAGACTTCTATGCTAGAAGGCGCCAGAAAACACATCTGGGAGGCCTGAGCAAGACTACCACACGACCTACAGCAGAAAACGAGAAAGACTACTGCGGGCCATCCTTAGAGAACAGCACAATCAGCTTGTCATCATTAGCTTGATCCTGCACTTCTTTGTGGAAAGCGAGAGCCACCTTCTTGATCACGTCCACACCTTGCTTCACCTGACACTGTAGATCCTCCTTCAACAGACCTGCCCAGTAATTCAAGAACGAGCACAATAAGCAGATAATCTCGGTGGGTGATTGCACCCTTTTTTTTTTCAAAACAGACATTGTTTCTGGAGCGCCATAAGGCCCAGTAAACTGCTGCTAAACCAACAGCATGCATAGTTGTAGACTGAGGCAGAATACTTTGAATCCAAAACCAATACTGTTCACTGCTATTAGGTCTGCAATCAGAACCTAGAGAAAAGGCTAAAATGCTCCAAACGTATTTAGCGGTGGGGCATTCAAAAAACAGGTGTTGAATGGATTCATCTTCAGTGCAGAAAGCACAAGTTTTATTTCCTTTCCACTTGCGTTTGATAAGATTATCCTTTGTAAGAATAGCATTCTGAGCAATAAGCCACATGAAAATCTTGATTTTCAACGGAATCTTGGCCTTCCAAATCTCTCTATGTTTCAAACCATACTCTTGTCTACACAAGAATTTATAAACTGATTTGACAGAGAAACTTCCAGATTTTTCCCGGTCCCATTTTGCAGTCTCTACTGTCATTGGAAGTGTAGCAGAAGACCAAATCATGCAGCCTTCTATACTGCCCTTGAAGATCCTCATATAACCATCTCCTAAAAGAGAGGTGCCAATTTTTTGCTTTCATTTGTTCCACTGAGTAATTTTGCTCATTATTAATTTCATACAACCTTGGAAATTTGTCTACCAAGGAGACACTACCACACCATTTGTCATGCCAGAAACTGGTATTTTTGCCATCACCAACTATCATCGACCTCCCCTTAAGATAAAGCTGTTTAACTTTGAGAAGGTCATTCCACATAGGGGAGTTCTTAGCATTTTTATGGAGCATCCCAATCAAGCCTTTCTTCATATATTTTTTCCTGACAATATCTTGCCATATGCCCTCACCCTTTTCCAATTTCCACCACCATTTACAAAGAAGACTGATATTCATCCTTCTAAGATTTTTAATGCCCATACCACCTTTTGCCTTGGGTTTTTCAATTTTGGTCCATTTGACCAAGTGGTACTTCTTTTTCAAACCACCCCCCTGCCAAAAGAACCTTTTTCTTGCAGAATCCATCTTCTTAATGACTGACACAGGCAGCCAGAACATGGACATGGTATAAATTGGAAGGTTATTTAGACAATAATTAATCAAAACAAGGGTCGACAAGCTACCCACCACAATTCTAGTTACTGGCAAGAGAACAACTAGTTCACACAACCAAGCTAGCTAACTAGAACTACAAGAACAAGCTACACAAGATAAACAATAAACTCTACTTTGCAAGAATGTAAAGAATATAAAGTAAAAGCTAGAGTTAGAAATGGTTATAACGTCGTGGAGAGTAGCAACCAATAGATATCCAATCAATAAGCAAGCACAAGGTGAATCATCGATAGAGAGACAAGAGACACAATACTTTTTACCGAGGTTCACTTGTTTGCCAACAAGCTACTCCTCGTTGTAGCGAATCACCCAAATGGAGGTTCACGCGCTAATTGGCGTCACACACCAAACCCGTCACCGGGTGCCGCAAAACCAACACAAGATGGGGTTCCACAAGCTACGAGCAATCCACTAGAGATGTCTTTCGCGAATTCCCGCGGGGAAGACTCAAGAACCCCTTAGAATCCATCGATCGGAGCCGGAGACAATCACCTTCCGCTACTCAACGATCCTCGTCGCACCAAGCCGTCTAGTTGTTGGCAAACTCCAAGAATAACAAGAGCTCCAGCGATGACGACGATTACCAAGTGCCACTAGTATGCAATCAATGGAGAAATGCACTTGGTTCACTCAATCTCTCATGAAATTTGCAATTCTATCAAGAGGATGAGTAGTGGAAGCAATCTCAAGCAAGCACAAGTGTAGGAGTGAAGTGAGTGTGCATGAGTTTCCCCCTTGGGCCGGCCATATCACTTATATAGCCCCTCAAACAAAACTAGCCGTTTTCACCCAAAAATAGGGTTCCTGCACGACCTCCGGACGCGCAAAACAGTTTGGGTCTGGACCATTAACAGCGTCCGGACGCCCTTCACTAGCTCTGTTTCTTTCACTGTTTTTATGTCCGGACGCAGGCTCCAGACGCTACTTCACCATGTTTCGGACCAACGCACATGCATCCGGATCATATCCATTTTGAATTTGCCCGTTGGCCTCCGGACGCGCGCAATAGTCCGCCTCCGGACCAAGCACTCGCAGGGTCCGGATCATTCACAAAATCCACTCGAGAGCCTCAGAACTTCGGACGCCGCGTCCGGAGTCTCCTGTCCGGACATCAACCTTCGTCCGGACTCAACACAGAGATGAACCAGAGAGCACAAACACTCTGGACGCACGTCCGGAGCGCCCCGTCCGGACTGCAACCAGCGTCCGGACCACTGCTCGCAGCATTGACAGCCTAGGGTATGCGTCCGGACGCATACACGAAAGTCAGGACACATCCAAACCCTAGCGTCCGGACCTCAAAAACGAGTCCAAACTGCCTCCAACTTCTTTCCAAGCTTCCAAGGGCTAACACTAAGTGATTCAAGCACTTGTGCATGTGTGTTAGCTTTTAGTTCACATAATTCTTGGAATTAAGTTGGTTCTCCTCACTTAGATTATTTTTAAATATGCAATACAATGACCTAGTGGCACATGATAACCGCAATCATTAACAAGAGTTCCCTCCTTGATAGTACGACTATCTATCCTATATGTGATCACACCCTCTATGATGTCTTGATCACAAAACCAAAAATGGTTCCTATATCACCTTTGCCTTGAACCCATTTTCCTTTTATTTTCATCCTTCCATGCTAGAGCCTTGCCATCAACACTTTGATCCAGTTGGCTCCATCACATGACATGTACCAACCTATCTCATTATATGAACTTAGAGCAAAGGTTAGTTGTCACGGCTGTCGCTGCGTAGGTTGTAGGTGTGTTGGATTGGAGGACGAGGGCTGGGTTCGCGGCGGCGGCGAGGCTGCGACTCCGTTCTAGCCTAGCGGCGTCGAGCCTGGGAAGAGCGTAGATGAAGAACAGGGGAGGAGGAGAGATTAATTCAATCTCTAGCTAATCTCATTAACAAAGTGTTTGCTTACATATATAGGCATGCCTGCCGACTCCAACTGACTAGCTAATCTTTAGGCTAACAAACTCTGACTAGCTAACTTTAGGCTAACAAACTCAATAACAAACTTAATAGATAAGTACTCGTACGGTATTGGGCCTTCTGGCCGGCCAGCACGCGACGCCTCAGCCACGTCGCCGCTGGTATACTTGGCCCACCATAACATCTCTCCCTCCCTCGACGAACAGCTCATCCTCGAGCTGAAGGTCGGGGTGAGCTGAAGGTCGGGGTGAGCCATGTCTTCCAGCTTCTCCTAGGTTGCCTCCTCGCCCGACAGCCCTGCCCATTGAACGAGAATGTGCCAGACGCCCCAGTGGAGTTGGGCGCATAGAGCGCGCTCGGGGACCTCAAGCACGCGCCCCTGTCGGAGTCGAGGTAGCGCCAGTGTTTCTTCTGGTGGTGCGCCATGATATGGCTTGAGGACGCCGACATGGAACACGTCGTGGATGCGGGCGTGCTCTAGCAGCTGTAGGCGGTAGGCGACGTTGCCCACCCGTTCCACCATGCGGTACGGCCCGGCAAACTACGGGCTCAGCTTGGTGCGGCGCTCGGGGATTAGAGACTGAGCTGGGCGGTGAGGTAGTCGGAGGAGTACCCAGTCGCCTACTACGAACTCCAGAGGTCGGTGATGAGCATCATAGTAGCGCTTGGCGTAGGCCTACGGTTGCAAGAGGCGCTCCCGGACATCGGCGAGAAGTGTGTCGCGGTCCTGCAAGAGAGTGTCCACCACAGCCGTATGCGCGGTTGCTGGAGTGTAAGGCAGCAGCGCCGGTGGTGGGCGCCCATAGACCACCTGGAATGGTGTGGTCCGCAGAGCTGAATGGAATGCCATGTTGTAGCAGTATTCCGCCCAGGGGATCCATTCTAGCCATGCCCGCGGCCAGTCGCCGGTGATCCAGCGCAGATACATGGCGATCGTCTTCTTCACCGCTTCTGATTGGCTGTCCGTATGGGGGTGGAAGGCGGTGCTCAACCGCAGTTGTACGCCGGCGAGCTTGAAGAGGTCGCGCCAAACGTGCCCGGTGAAGACGGGGTCCTGATCGCTGACGATCGACGTCGGGAACCCGTGGAGGCGGACGGTGTCGGTGAAGAAGGCGCGCGCCACGGATGATGCTGTATACGGGTGGCCAAGCGCAATGAAGTGCACATACTTTGAAAAGCGATCTACAACTGTTAGGATGACACTCTTGTCGTTCACCTTGGGGAGCCCTTCAACAAAATCCATAGAAATGTCAGCCCAAAACTGAGAGGGAACCTCGAGGGGCTGTAGTGGGCCGGTTGGGTGGAGCGCCTCCGTCTTGTTGCGCTGGCAGGTAGAGCAGGCGCGGATGAACTCACGCACCACTCTGAGGTCGTGGTCGAGGGCGAAGTGTAGTCGGAGGCGCTATAGAGTCCGCTCGGCGCCCTCGTGCTCGGTTGTGTGGGCGAGTGTTGGTATTTCTTAACACACACAGATAAATCTGCAAGCGCATGGATACCGCTGTAGCTTTCACCTGTGAGTATTCCAAGGGTATCGATTTCCACAGGGAACGTGAAGTGTACGAGATAAGAACTAAGAACATCCAAGGATAGATAAGATAAATGGGTAGATAGATGTTAGAGTTTTCTAAGGGGTTTATCTAATCAAAGGTCCACGATACTCTACTTATTTTGGAGCAACAGTACCTTCCCGACTTTCGATAAAGATTGGGAAAAAGGTAGTCGGCGGGAGGCTGCCAAAAGCTCTATGGAAACACCAACCCGAATGTGGTGGACTACAAAGGCCTTACAGAGCTGTCACCCTGGGGCTACCACAAGTATCCGTAGGATTGGGCGCAAACTTAGGTAAACTCTAGTTTAGATACCACGTCTACATTATCACTTACTACTCTAATCCCGTACGAAAACTAGAGCACTCAATACGAGCGGAGATCTCGTAAATAGAATAAAGTAAGAACTGAAATAAGATACTTAGAAATAATAAATGAAGAACCTAGAGATTGCTCAGAACCAGATGCTGCAAAGGTACAATGTTGAGGAAGATCCGATAGATCTGGCTCCTCCTAGCTTTCTCCTCCTCTCTCTCACCTCTAATTACAACTAGAAGAACTAGGTCTAGACAACTAAAGGGATCTCTCTCCTTCTCTACATCTAATTGAAACCCTAGCTTTTGCTCTAGAGAAGAATAATGAGATGAGATGATCCTCAAGGGGTCAGTGGCCTTGCTTATATAGCCTCCTCAAATGAACGTCGGTCGTCGGATCAAACCGACCTTAGGCGAAGGGTTTAGATTGATCCTCAAAGGCGGTGGAGCACGATCCGCGAAGTTGGCTCTGATTGGCCAGAATAGTAGGGCGGGCGCCCTAGGGGTTAGGGCGGCCGCCCTGGCTCCGGGCTTGTTTCGCCTCCCGTTCGTTCTGGTGTCTTCTGGAACCCTCTAGAGTATAAAAAATTGTGCGGTTGATAATTATCTCTATGTAAACTGTAAACATGACATGTGGGCCTTTCCTTGGTATTTCCTGATAACCCACTGTAGAAACAGACATTCACCAAAACTCGTGGAATTCTGTCAGTATAAACCCTAATTCT
Organism: Microstegium vimineum; assembly: GCA_022036555.1. Lineage (NCBI taxonomy): Eukaryota > Viridiplantae > Streptophyta > Magnoliopsida > Poales > Poaceae > Microstegium > Microstegium vimineum. The sequence goes on from CM039132.1 coordinate 34,164,649, forward strand.
AGCTATTGGTTTCATGTAGATCCTTTTCCTTGTTTAGTTGACGGTTAAAATTGGTACTTAAGGACTGTCAACAACTCCCCCAAGCTTACCTTTTGCTCGTCCCTAAGCAAAGATGAACTCAATGATGGATCAAGAGTTGCTACAATGCTTTCACGCCTTAAAGATACACATGCGTTCAAATAAGAATTCTCCTCTAGATTAGAGTAAACTATTCTGACTTTCAAACTTACCCATATTACCTTTAACCATGGGGCTTATAGCCATCACTTGGGTCTTGAGTAATTGAAAAGTAGAATGTTCAAGCCAAGTACTATGTCTCAAGCTCTTCACTTTACCTTCATCCTGGAGTTTTGCAAAGTTTTCAAAATAAAACTCAAAGTCTCTTTTGTATGACCCCTCAAGTCTCTCAATATGTGGTATTTTTGTATCCTCACCAAGGCAACAATGGTGTTATGCCTTCTCTCAGAATAATATTTGGAACAGGCAAAGTGACAATGTGCCTTTTCTCTCTCACCCTATAACTAATAGGCAATATATGGAGTTCATAGGTGGGGGTGAAACAACACATACATACTTGCAAAGCATATATTGTAAAGTCAAACAATGGATCCAGAGAAACCGGGCATACAATCAAATCAAGATGTGCATGTGTATGGGATATATGGTGGATGTATTAGGGTGGATATGTGGTGGATAATGGTCTATGGTAGATATATGAGGGTGTATGATGGAAACCTAATTCTACTCTGCTCCTTGAATACATATATACATACATCTCTTTTTTTTGGAACTTGGAATTTTGAGAGAGCTTGGGCTTGTGTGTTTTTTAGAGAGGCGGGCATCTAAGTACCCATTGTTTTGATAGGACACTTTTCATGTTTTACTCTCTTTTTTTTATTTTGTTTTTTTTATTTTTTTTCACAACCCCAAGTCTCTTTCTATAATAAAGCTTTTGAGAGATGATGGCAAGGAAATCTTTGGAGCAGTTACATATGTGGTATTGGATTATATGGATAGGTGGAGAACTGGGATATTTTTGGTAGCTTACTCCCAAGGTAGGAATAGAACATTTTTCTGGTGCATCTGAATGACATATATGTGGATGCGTACTTCTATGGTAGAAGTAGCATATATGAGTGGAGTGTACGTGATCTTGATTTTAAAAGCATGACAAGTCTCTAAGAGTCAACAAAACTTGACAAAACTCAATGCAAATACAAGTAGTAAATATGATAGTGAATGTTTTCCTAATCTACCAGGCATGTATATATGGCTGTGGTAGGAATTCAAGCTCTCGTCATACAAAGACTCATCATGTAATATTTTTAATTTTCAAAAGATAAATCCTCTAGAACTCTAGTATTGTTAGGAACAAGATAAATAGTAGCTCAGACTTTTTCATATCATACCTCTCAACTACCTAGACTTGGCTCAAGCATTCGCAACCCACAAGTTTCCGGTTCAGAGCAAATCTTCATGTCAAAACAGTTATATCTAAATCTCGGGAGAACTCAAGGCTGAAAACTAGGTACTTGAAAGGAATTACGATAGAGCAACTGTTCATCATTTCCATAGAGTTATCTTCAGAGTTCTTCATTTTATTATTAGCAACTTCTAAACATACATATTATTATTACTAAATAGAAAACTCACTTAAGGATAAAATAGACAATGAAAAGTTCCATAGATATAGTGAGTGTCTAAGTTGTAACTTTTATGCTTCATAATTATTTAAGTGTGAACCTTCATGTGCTCACATTTTTTTATTTGAATTAATCTATGTAATTAATATCTAAACAAAAGTAAACCTAAGAGGATAAGGATACTTACCTAGATACATGGGGTGCTCTCCCCCAAGCTGGATGTTGACATAGTCATTCATTTAGACAATGTAGACTTACTTCACTTCTCTAAGACTTCAAAGATGATAGTTGATGAAGTTGTACTTCTTAAAGTAGATGAAGTTATCTAATCCTATCTAGTCTTTCCAAATCCTACTAAACTCAAATAGACAACAAAGCTCGTGGAACAGATTAAGCGTTAGCGGTAAACCATTTATGCCTTGATTTGCAGAATTTGAATATTCAAATATTTTTTTTATTTTTAATTTTATATGCAAATGACTAATGCAATAATTTTATATTCAAATGCGGTAAACTCACTGTAAGTAGTTGGAAGACTTATTCACGTGGGGCTTAAAGGTTTTTCTTTTTGTAATGCAGTGCAATAATATAGATATGCTATGATTAAGATGATTATGCAATGGATTATACTAAGAATGATATATATAAATATAACTAAAGATATTTATGGAAAGTAAATATGCTAGAGTGCAACTAATGCAATGCAGAGGAAAATAATATATGCAGATAACTTACCGAGTTTACCTTCCGACTGAGGTTCAGAGATTTAGGTCCGTCGAACCGGACCTCTCTTCTGGTTCAAATGTCTTAAGGAGCATGGTCCACTCCTGATGAATACTTGGATGTTTGCTCTTCTTGTGTTGGTGTTTCCAATGAAGTCTCTTTCCTCTTCCACAATTCCTCAGTCTGAGGTTCTGTTTCTTCTTTCCTCTATAGCAGGTGATACATCCTTTGTTGGTGGTACGACTTCTTTCTCTGAAGAACTCTTATCTTTATTATTGAATTGATCTTCATATCTTGTTAATTCTCCTAGATAGTCTGTCCATCCATCCTTGGTGGCTTGTTTCTTCTCTTCAGGAAATTAGAAGTGGATGATTTCATAGAGATGATTGCACTAGTGGCATTAAGGAAAGATCTTCCTCGAATGAGGTGGACTTCATCTTCATCTCCCATATCTTGAACCATGAAGTTGGTGAGAACATAGTGATCTATCATGTTGACCATGACATCCTTTGATATTCCCTCTCAGACATTATGTTGATGCTTGATCCAATATTGCAGAATATCTTGTAGAATGTACTTTCCTTGATCTTGCAATCAACGGTAGGTACTCCTGGATCTCCTAGCTTGGCGAGGTATTGTGATAGGAGTTGATCATACCCTGAATCAATAGTGCTAATTATCTAGGTCTTCTCTTGGTTGTTGAGCTTTACTCTTCCTCCTTCTATTGTTGATGTTCTTCTTTCTTGTAGCAACAGTTGTATCCTCGTAGATGTATGGCCTCTTAGGATGAGTAAGAGCCTTGAGTGTATGCTTCATGAAAGTGAATCTCTCCTTCTCATCCTTGATAGTGAAACAGATCTTAGCACTATTCGTGTAGACGATGGCATCATATGTTCTTACGAATGAGCATCCCAAGATAATGAGTGCTTTCGCATCTCCGCTTGTTTCTTCAATCACAAGGTTTTACCCGTACGAACGAGTGTCCAACTCGTATGCTGACATATTAAGCAATTCCTTGGGATAGCATAGTGTCTGGTCTGCAAGGTTTGCATGATGTTGACACTTGCTCCAAGGTTACATACCACTTCTTCAAAAGACAGGTCTCCCTGGATCTCCTTTCTTCATTAGTAGGGTGACATCCACCCATGCTCTTGATGGCATGGTGAAGAAGTGTCCTGCTCATAGAAACAAGGCAGAGATCAAGTGCATGGGCTTTGCTGGTGGAAAACACCAACAGAACCAAAAGTTTATTCAGTCTTCTCTAGCCTTAACATAGTGAGAAAAATCGAATATTTTGTTTAGCCATGATAGGAGTGATGTGGTCCGAAGATGAGCATGAATGTAGCAGTTCAAAAACACTTAGTAAATCAGATTGTTATAACACATGGAAGGATTGTCTATGAATAATCTATCAATTGATTGTGATTATCTTCCAAGGTCTGGATATGCAACATTTTAGCCCATATGGTTAAGTCTATGAGATCAAGAAGTGATACTAGGATCAAACTTTAAAGAACAAACATGTTGAGTTTATTAGGTTGGATCATGTAAAGTTGCAGCTTCAAACATGTTTAGATCTTATTTATGTGAATACCATAATAAAAAGAGATGCTTTTAGAGTGTTGATTACTTACCTTTACCTTTATCATTAAAGAATCATGGTGTCGTAACACCTCATTGAAGCTTCCCTTGATCAACTCGTTGTGCATTGACAGCTTGTCTCCTTTGTTCCACTCCTTTCTCATACTTGTTCTTCTGATCTTGAACTTTTCTATTGGTCTTGTCTTGAAGTTTTGTTCACCCTCTTCCATGGATTGAATGGCTTGATTGTAGATTTTGTTCTTTGTCACTTGTCTTCTTCTTGCTCCATGGAATTCATCATGATGAATTAGCTACCTCTCTCTTGTGAAGGTTGTTGAAGTTCATATGTCTCTATTCATCTCCAGTGTGAGTTCATCTCAGGACTTCCCAATTTGATATTGAAAGTTTTCCTGCAGAGGTTAGTCCAACAAAATATCCAATATCTACTCTAGTATACTATCGGTTCAAAAATCAACCTAGACACCACGTCTAATTTTATTTAGGAAGACATTTTAACCTAACCAAGCTTAGATTAAAAAGCCTTTAGAAGTAGTATCCAACTACCTTTGATATAAACTAAGCACCATGCATAATTTAAAAGGTATATGAAAATTCTTCAAAACCTAAACATACACTATGGAGATTTACTCAAGTGAAGATGAAACAGTATGATGATTTTTTTTAGTAGTTGAGCATGCCTTAAAGGTAGGTACAAATAAGATGATGTAGCAACATGGCAAAAGATGTTTTTACGATGGGTTATCCCCCAAGCTTGAATTTTGCAAAAATCAAGATTGGATGAATGTAATTCAATGTTGCATAATAATTGGTTGGACATACCTTATGCTTGTCATTCCTTCATTCTTTCTGCTCTATACCTGGAAAGGTTAGTGACAAAAATACCTGAAGGAATATCATCATATATTTCTATGCTCGTTTCACAAGGGTAGGCAACAAAAGGGTGAATAGTTATGTTAAGATATGAGAGATGCTTATTTTAAGACACTTAAGCTTGTCCTAGGGAAACCTTTCAAGAAGTGCTTTTAGTGACCTGGTTTCCCTACAATTACCTATCTCAAGATTTACACAACGAGATCTACAAAATTTATGATAAACATATGCATCGACAACTACCCTTTTAAAGTATATGTAAACAGAAAGAGTGAGGGTGTTGAAGATGTCATAAATGGTAAAGATAGATAGACCAATGGGTTCGGGAGATGTCTCATATGAACATGGGTTTAAAGAGATAATTATGGAATATATTTAATGCTCATTGATATCATCTTCCTCTCCAATCTCTATGGTTGATTCTTCATGTAAGTTCAAAATTTCACTTGGATTGGCAACTCTCAAATTGGTCTTGTTTGGGGCCTCCTCTATACTTGGATAATTCAAAATTTCAAATGGAGTTAAAACTAAACCAAGACTAGAGAAAGATTTCTCCCAAACCATGGCTATACAAGCAAGGCAAAGCTCATAGCCATTTATAAGAATAGGGTGTGAAGATGGTGGAGTCTCCAACAAGTCGCCCTTTGGAGTAAAATATTTTTGAATGTGGTAAGATGAATATGGTAAGGTGAGAAAGATGGTAAAAAGGAAAAAGGTAGATGGATGACCATAGTTCGAAACTAGCACAACTACCGTTCCCCGGCAATGGCGCCAGAAAGCTTGTTGGTATTTCTTAACGCACACAGATAAATCCGCAAGCGCACAGATACCGCTGTAGCTTTCACCCGTGAGTATTCCAAGGGTATCGATTTTCACGGGGAACGTGAAGTGTACTAGATAAGAACTAAGAATGTCCAAGGATAGATACGATAAATGGGTAGAGAGATGTTAGAGTTTTCTAAGGGGTTTATCTAATCAAAGGTCCATGATACTCTACTTACTTTGGAGCAATAGTACCTTCCCGACTCTCGACAAAGACTGGGAAAAAGGTAGTCGGCGGGAGGCTGCCAAAAGCTCTACAGAAACACCAACCCGAACGTGGTTGACTACAAAGGCCTTACAGAGCTGTCACCCCTGGGGCTACCACAACTATCCGTAGGATTGGGCGCAAACTCAGGTAAACTCTAGTTTAGACACCACGTCTACACTATCTCTTACTACTCTAATCCCGTACGAAAACTAGAGCACTCAATACGAGCGGAGATCCCGTAAATAGAATAAAGTAAGAACTAAAATAAGATAATTAGAAATAATAAATGAAGAACCTAGAGATTGCTCAGAACTAGATGCTGCAAAGGTACAATGTTGAGGAAGATCCCACAGATCCGGCTCCTCCTAGCTTTCTCCTCCTCTGTCTCACCTCTAATTACAACTAGATGAACTAGAACTAGAAGAACTAGATTTAGACAACTAAGGGGACCTCTCTCCTTCTCTACATCTAATTGAAACCCTAGCTTTTGCTCTAGAGAAGAATAATGAGATGAGATGATCCTCAGGGGGGTCAGGGGCCTTGCTTATATAGCCTCCTCAAATGAACGTCGGCCGTCGGATCAAAGCGACCTCAGGCGAAGGGTTTAGATTGATCCTCAAAGGCGGTGGAGCAAGATCCGCGAAGTTGGCTCTGATTGGCCAGAATAGTAGGGCGAGCGCCCTAGGGGTTAGGGCGGGCGCCCTAACTCCGGGCCCGTTTCTCCTCTCATTCGTTCTAGTGTCTTCTGGAACCCTCTAGAGTATAGAAATTGTGCGGTTGATAATTATCTCTATGTAAACATGACATGTGGGCCTTTCCTTGGTATTTCCTGATAACTCCCTGCAGAAACAGACATTCACCAAAAATCGTGGAATTCTGTCAGTATAAACCCTAATTCTAGCTATTGGTTTCATGTAGATCCTTTTCCTTGTTTAGTTGACAGTTAAAATTGGTACTTAAGGACCGTCAACAGCGAGCTGCAGCACATCCGGCAACACACGCGACGTTGCTGGGATGAAGACGCGGTCGTCCCGCAAGATGAGTCCATCGTCCACGCGCCATGGTTTACCGCGTACAGTGGCGATGGAGTCCCGCAGCTCGCGGAGGCTGGCGTCCTCCTGGAGTTCACAGCGCAGCGTGGTGTAGAAATCGAACGATGGCACCGAGATGGCATCCAAGGTAGGCGAGCCCTCCTGGCGGCGAGACAGCACGTCCGCCACCGTGTTCAAGTGGTCGGGGCAGTACTCCAACGAGAAGTCGAATCAAAACAATTTGCTTATCCATTGGTGTTGGGGCACTGTGGACAGGCGTTGGTCGAGGATGTACTTGAGCGTGTAGTGGTCGGTGCGGATGCTGAAGCGCCAGCCCCAGAGATAGGGGCGCCAAAGGCGAACCGCCTAGACTAGGCCGATGAGCTCCCGCTCATATGCGGCGATCTTCAAGTGTCGCGCGACGAATGGATTGCTGTAGAACGCTAAAGGCCCGACACCTTGGTGGAGGACGACGCTGAAGCCACTTCCCGATGCATCGCAATCGACAACGAAGAGCTGGGAGAAGTCCGGGAGATGCAGCACCGGTAACGTGGACAACGCCTTCTTGAGCGCGGTGAATGTCGTGGTAGCGTCGTCAGACCACAGAAAGGCCTCCTTGCGTAGGAGCTTGGTGAGGGGACCTGCTAGCGTGCCAAAGTCCTGGATGAAGCGCCGGTAATATCCAGCGAGCCCGAGGAAGCCGCGTAGCGCCCTGGCGGATGCCGGCAGGGGCCAGGAGGCCACAATGTCCACTTTGTTGCGGCCCATGGCCCTGCCCACCGCCGAGATCACATGGCCGAGGTACGCCACGGACTCGGTGGCGAACGTGCACTTGGAGCGCTTGACGTGGAGGCTGTTGGCGCGGAGGATGTTGAAGACGGCGCAGAGGTGCTTGAGGTGCTCCGACCAGGACGAGCTGAAGATCAGTATATCGTCAAAGAATATGAGCACGCACTTACAGAGCAGCAGCTTGAGCACCATGTTCATCAAACTTTGGAACGGGGCCGACGCGTTGGTGAGGCCGAAGGGCATCACTAGGAACTTGAAGTGTCCATGGTGAGTGCGGAACGCCGTCTTGTGCATGTCGTCGGGATGGAAACGCACTCGGTGGTAGCCGACGCGCAGGTGTTGATATTTGTTAACGCAAACAGAGAAATCACTAGGAAGTAATTCACAAGTACACGAATACCGGTGAGCACTTCACTCGGGAGATTATCCAGAGTATCGTAATTTATTTTTCCACAGGGAGAAAGGGTGCATCTGACTAACCAAATCTACGCTATTAACCTTTAGGCTACAAACAAGGTGATTTTGATATGAGTGACTAGAGAAGACCACGACAGTAATCTCGTTCTAGTCTATATAAGATATAAGCTATTATCATATTGGGGAGAACCGTCGAGATAAGAGACACCTTAGAGGATGCTTAGCACGCGGCCTATAAACCCTACCAGTCCTTCTAACGGGATTGTGGGTTCCAAAGGTATCTACAGAATTGTCACTTTCCGAGCTACTACCACAGATCCGGCTAGACAGGGGATATCTATGAGGATCCTAGCCCAAACACCACGTTTACGCTAGAGACGATTACCCTACTCTCTACGCGAAGAGAATAAAGTAAACTCACAGACCAAAGAATAATAAAACAGAGAACTTACTAGAATTATAAGTCGAAATACCGAAGAAATCCTAGGAGCAAGCCTCGGGTTAAGAGTGTTGATCCCGAAGACACAAACCTGAGAGGAGACACCGACAGGCCGAGCTTCCTCCAATCCACACCTCCACTCTAACTCTCTCAATCTAGAAGAGTAAACTCTAATGTCACATAGAAACTAAGGGTAGTTTCTCTTGAATGCTAAGCCCTAGAGAGTAGATCCATAAGGGATCTTCTCTGGCGAATTCTCTCTAGAAAATATGTAAATGAATAATGGATTGCCTTTAGCAAGGGGGCAGGGGTCCTCCTTATATATCCCCCTCAAATGATCGTCAGCCGTCAGATCAAGCCGAGATTAATAGAGGGTTTAGATTAAACCTCAAAGGCGGTGGAAACCTAATCCATGAGGCAGAGCCTCATTGGCTCTGGGCCCAGGGCGGCTTCCCTAGGAGGGAGGGCACCCGCCCTACCTTGCTGACAGGTGGGCCCCTCCTTCCTCGGGGGTGGTTCTGGAGTCTTCTAGATTGCTCTTTTTTCGTTCGGAAGTGTTATGTGTCTATGTAATCCTTATTTGTGGGCCTCTTTTGCTTTTTTGCATTTGTCTCCCTGCAGAAAAAGATAAACACCAAAACTTGTGGAATTCTGTCAGTTAAAACCCTATGTCTAGGTGGTGTGTTGCAAATATATCCTTTCTTTTGCTTAGTTGATACTTATAATTGATACTTAAGAGGTGTCAACAAGCTCCCCCATACTTAGGCTTTTACTCGTCCTCGAGAAAAGGATGGTGAAAACATAAGCTTAAGGTTTAGACATTAATAGTAGAATGTTCCTTTTATACCTGCATTGCGGGAGTTTAAATAGAGTTACCATATAACTATGAGCAGTTGAGGAATAAAGTAGCTAGAAGTAGAGACCCTTCATCTTTCAATCTTGTCACTTGGAGTTTTTCCATGTTTAGCTTACTTCTTTCCTCGTGCTCTCAGATCACTCATAAATGTATCAAAAAGTATAGATAAACGTGGCATACTTACCTTGCATGTATTACCTGGTCAAACCGGGATCCGAGGAGAATAATGCCATACTCTTAAATCAATACTTGTTGGTCACATTTTATTATAAAGTCATCTCTTGCGGGTGTATTGCTATTAGAGGAACCATGGGCTATCATTATATATATGTTTTTTTTCTTTAATGTGGGTGCTGAAGTACCCCAAATTCTACTGCGAGGTTGTCGGACATTTTGCCCATTTTTATTTCCTCGAATTAAATATTTTTGCATAGCCCATCCCTCTAATGCAATACTACTTCGGAAGAGTGAATCTTTTGTGTTTGTAATGTATGAATGAAGCCTTGACCTTCGGAGTATGATAAAATTCTAACAAGGATCCACACAATTCGAACAAGCTCAATACAATATAAGTAGCCTTTTGGCTTTTGGTTGGTAAGTGTAAAGCATATAGGGGATGGTAGTTATTTATTTTAAAGAAATTTTCCAAGTGACAGAGATTATCAAGAATTAAGTTCTCATACTCTACCATCTTAAGTTCCACAACGACTTAAGTAACATGGAGTCTCTAATTAAATTCCAAACAATAGCAGGACTCCAGGAAACTTTATACAATGTGTCTATTTAAGGAAACATTTTATCATTTTATTTTATCATATTTAAAGCATTTATTTATGGGAACTCACTGCACGAATTGAAATTTAGGAATATGTATGAAAATATGTAACGTGCAGGGTGCAAACCTGACCATGGTCGAAGGATGGAGTAGGGGGTGCTCTGCCCAGGGCGGGTGCCCTGGGTAGTGGGGCGGCCGCCTAGCTGGGGTGGTCCCTCGGCCACTGCTTTGGTGTGTGTGGTTGTTCTTGTGTTTGTTTCTGAAATTTGTGCTCGTTGTGGTTGAATTTGTTCGTCTCGTCATCGGGGGTCTCCCCCATACTTGTTTTCTTTTTTCTTAGATAACAACACAGTGGAAACAAGCAAGGTACAATGATAATAGAAATGGTCTTTATTTATTATTTATTTTTGAGGCATGCGTTACAAAAGGGAAATGAAAAGAAACAAATTTCTAGCTAATGGATCTAATCATGCCTCAAGAGCTACATAACTCGCTAAAGCATCTAGCGACGTTCTAAATACTTCATCCTCTTGTTAAGCTCATCTACGTCGCAGTTAAGGCCATCTACTGTGGTGTTTAGGTTCGTGACCTGCCTAGAGAAGAAGACTAGAGAGGTCTGGAGATTGATGATTGTGTCATCCCTAGCATGAAAGTCCTTTTCTATATCTGCTACGGTTTTGCGGCGCTTTGGGGATGTCTCGAAGGAATTGAGGGAGTGCTTCGGGGCGTCCTTTGGTGGCACGAATTTGACTTTGGAAGCGCGGACTCCCTCAAAGTAGGGACGTTCTTCTTCGGTGGTGTACTTGACGTGGTTGATCTCTCCATTTCGACGGGTCTTCACTCCTACGACCCTCTCCTTGGGTCTTGGTGGAAGAATCTTGGTACCGACAGGCACCTCGACGATGGGTTCTTCCTTCGGTCCCTTGAGCTGGAGCGGTTGCGGTGGTGCAACGAGGACAGGCTGGGCGTAGTAGGATTTGCTATAGCGCTGCTGCTTTGGAGGAATGGTGGCGAGCGAAAGAGCATCATGGACTACGACTAGAGCTTTTGAATCTGGATCTTCTTGTGGGAGATGGTTGGGGTTGGACCCGTAGGGGACCATCCTCCTATCCTCCTTCTTCTTGATCCTCTTGTCATGCCATTGTTTAACTCTTTCTTTGTAGATCTTTTAATTGTGATATGCTTTTTCTCTCCACTCCTCTAACTCTGTGTTGACACAAAAAGCGTCAGATCTGTGAACACCTCGGGCTATTACCCAAAGCTTGGTATTCCGGAGGCGTGCCAGTTGATTTGACCAATCAATCGACAAGGATGATAACTAGAACAAGCTGAACGAGACGACAGCGATGCGCCCGAGCGTCAAGGCTCAGATTGATCAAGGGTAACTAGAGCAGAGCTAGACGAGGCAAACAGCGATGCGCCCGGATTGCCAAAGCCTAGAGGTACTCCCACGCGGAACTAGCAAGAATTTGATGGAGATCAAGGTGATGCAGCCCGTCGAAAGCTTGAAAGAACTCATTGAAGACTATAACTAATGCAATAGAAAGGTAAATTGCGATAAAAAGTAGAATAAGATAAAATTGGTTTGTTTTGAATTGGATTCTCTGTTTATTCCATAGCCCTTGGGCACATATTTATACTCCCGCATGGAGAGTTGTACAAAGACACGACACGTATCCTTCCTAAAACAAACTCCTACTTTAAAGGAAACTGACTCGCGCAGGAGCCGGATAACAATATTTATTTCCTAAACAAACACACCTATTTTAAAGGAAAATAAACGACTCATGCAAGAGTCGGACTCAAACTACTATAATAATAATACTGGTATAAAACACCAGTTTCCTTATTCTCCTCCTCGATGAAACCTCTCCATTGGCAAATCCCTTTAATCCACGCCTTCCTTCTTTTGACCACCGGTAACCTTCTGCTGCCACCAAGCGCTAAGTTTCGCCCATCGGCATCGGCAACAATTTTCCGATCGGCAATCGGCAACATTTCTGATTAGCGACTTTGTGCTGGTAACTGTCCACCAATCATCCCTTCATCGGCAATCGGCAACCATCCTTCATCGGCCATCGGCAATGACCCCTCATCGGCAATCGGCAATGACTCTTCATCGGCCATCGGCAATGACTCTTCATTGGCAATCAGCTTCAGGAAGACTTCACCAATTAACCTATGTCGGCAATGGTCATCCAGCCTCCATCGGCAATGCACTTAGTCTTCCCGCGACACTCCCATCGACAATATTGGCTCATACTTTACCGATGCCGATGGCAAACGGTTGCTGACCAGTCATACCTTAGCTCATTTGACACGTGCTAAAAAACGGTGTCAACACATGCCCACCAGTTTCAGAGCGTATAATTTACACGCCGAAATTCTCTCCACTGTAGCCGTTGTTGTAGCCGTTGTTGTAGCCGTTACCTCCGAGATAGATGTACGGTTTCCTCGATCCCCGTGTGTGGAACTACAATTTAATAATAAAATCCCTCGATTGTAGCACAAACAGTTGCAGACCACCTCGATCACCGCGCGTATCTACCGCGGGTTTCTCCACATTCCTGCGCAATATGAAACAGAACCCCAAAATGCACCTGAGCAGGCTTATAAAAGTTACCGGGGTCCACACTACTTTTCACCCTGAGTCCACTTTTACTTCCTTGCCTTCATCTTCAACCTCCAGTCGCTCTGAAGAACACGAACCTGAGCAACAGTACTCTTTCGCAATCCAAGGATGAACTGCAAGCACTCCCTCGACTCCAATGGCGATCCAGGTCGACATCCCAAAGGTAAGACTTATTCCCTTCTCACTCCAGCCTCCCGCTAGCTTTTCCTCGCGCGAATCTGGATTTATCTTCGTCCCTTTTCTGATTGTTCCCCGTCTTTCCTTCGAACCCTAGGAACTGTATGACAAGGTAGTGATTCCACTCGCCGGTTCCACCTTCAGTTGCTTAGGCCCCATGGGGAATCCGGATCCCAGTTATATAATCAACGCAGAGACTAATCGGATCCCATTCAGATCTGAATGCTTCAATTTAGGGTTGTGGAAGGACACTTTCCGATCATGGCCCAAGCCTACTAAGGGATGGAAAAACTGGTACCTCAGGGTTGCTAGGGCGCAGCAAGTTTATTGGCAAGAGCGTAACCTGGACCAATGTATCAGGCTCTCCATTGCTGATACAGAGAAGAATGAGAACATGTTAATGGCTGCCTCTTACTTTTGGTCGGACACCTTGAATGCTTTCTTATTCCGACATGGACCAACCACCCCCACTCTTGCCGATGTCTACATGCTGACCGGCCTAGACGTCTCCTCTGCCGATACCTTCTCCTTATTCAATAGGAAAGCTGAGCACAGAGTAAACACTCGGAACATCGGCGGTTGGACGGGTTACATTCAGGAATACCAGAAAACGGGATCGGTAAACCAGAGAGAGCATGCTACCTTCCTGAACATGTGGCTGGACAAGTTCATTTTCTGCGGTAGGGCAGTTGGACCTACGACCATGTATCTTCCAGCAGCTGAGCTGCTTGCTGATGGGACAAGACTTCCCCTGGGCAGATATCTTCTAGGATCGGTATACCGTCTTCTCCACCAAGTATCCCAAAAGTTACTGCTAGGTGAACACATCGGCAACCTTGGAGGCCCCTGGTGGTTTATCAATATGTGGTTGAATGCACATATGCAGAAGGCACTTCAACTTGACTTGTTCGCCCAACGTTTCCCACGAGACATACCAGAAGACCACCAATGTGGGGAGGATGAATCGGCAACTCGCCCTCCACTCAACTTTGGAGAGGCCACTATAGTGCTGCCAGGGACCGATGCCGATGCGGCGCAATTCGGTCTATTTTTTCAGAAGTTTTACAACGGAATTCCTACCACAGAATAGCTCTGGTGGCCATATGCCGATGAAGACAACCAGTTCCCGCTACTATTTAATCTTACCGATGGGAATGTGCCTGAAAACCAGATAACCATGAAGGCCAGCATCACTCCTCGAGCTATTCCAGTAAACATCTTTGGATTAGGAAAGAATGCCCCTCCATCATTTGAATTCTATTACCCATCGGTAGCGGCAAGACAACTGGCGTTCGGCCAACTGCCGATCAAGCTTTGTTACTCCAAGGTAGTGAAGCCCAGGCAGACATTCTCCAGTGCTCTGGACTGGAACAAGGTTGTCAACCTTCCTGCCGATGCCGATGTATCAGATCTTGACTTGTCTTCCTGGTCACCAACCTCCTTTATTACAAATGAGTACAAGTCTTGGTGGCAAGAATGGAGGTGCCAACTGTTTGCCAAATCTTCGCACTACTATCGGCACATGATCGATGCCGATCACATCGTCCCCAACGACGCAGTAAGTCCTTATTCCGATGCATTCCTTACTTTTACCTTCGCCATCGGTATTTAACCTTCTTGTGTTTGACAGGTTGATGACCCGATTCCCCCGATGAGTAAGAGCGGCAAGCCCTTCAAGCTTCGAATGATGAGTCCCGTATCACTCATCGGCAACAAAGCTCCCTCGTTAGCTGCCTTCATTCCTCGACAGGTACCCGCACCGACACCTGCAAAAGCCAAGGCTACATCGGCCGCTGCTGCTGCCCTGACGCGGGTGTTTGCAGTAAACTCATCTTCACTCATACCGATTATATACTGTTTAATCGGCAACATTTACTTCGTATAACTTGCATTGAATATTTTCAGGCTATAAGGTCATCGGCAACTGCTCCAAGCAAACAAGCAGCTCCAAGTTCAGCGCCGATACCCCCCAGTCGTCGAAACGGGCTGGATCTTCTTCTGCTGCCGCGCCAAGGAAGAGGAGGCGCTTAAGGCTGGCTAGCCTATCTTCATCATCGGCACAAGCCGCACCACCAAATGTCAGCGCGTCGTCGGCAGAAACTCCATCGGCTCCTATCCCAGATCAGCCGATGGACGACGTCCTCGGTCAGGAGGCAGTTCCATCCGCTGCAGAAGCGGAGGCGGTATCGGCATTGGCACCGTCAGCCGAAGCTCCTAATGAGGAAACACCCATAATGGCGGTGGGAGTAGCATCAGCATTAGCACCATCAGTCGAAGTCCCCGATGAAGAAACACCCATCATGGCGGCGGAGGCAGCATCGACATCGGCGCCATCAGCCGATATCCCTGATGAGGCGACTGCACCCACTGCAGCAGCTGAAGCAACATCAGCATCGGTGCCGTCAGTCGAAGTTGCTGATGAGACAGCTCCGCCCGTCGTAGCGGCAAAGGTAACATCGGCATCGGTACCAACCGAAGATCCCGATGAAAGAGCGGCATCACCACCACAACCAAGTATCACGCCAGAAGCAACGCCAGCGACAACACTACCATCACCAACGGCGTCGACTGCTCCTCTGGCAGAAGCTCATTCATCGGCAACCGCTGTCGATGTCCAAGACAAGGCTGGGCCATCTAATATACCAAGTCCTGGGCAAGAAATCCGCTTCAAGATGGTAAGTTAATCACTTGAAAATTCTAGTATAATCTTTCGATCGGCATATATTTAACCCCTCTATTTTCAGGCCCAAGATTCTCCAGATAGTCTTTTCTCCTTCAGCCTCAACCCGCAGGATGAAGATAGACGTCAAGGCCTCCTCCATGCAGAGAGCCTGTTTTCCTTCTCAGTCAACATACCCGATGATGATGGGGAGGAAGAGAGTTCTGTCCTAGCTCTGTCAGCAGAGATCAAGACCAAGCTCGAGGCATTGCTTTCCTTGCTGCTACAAGACACATCCCAGCTCATTCAAGACTCATCGGCAGCAAGGATTGCTTTCAAAGACATCCAAAGTCATCTCCCTGCCGATATGGCAGAAATCCTTCTCCAGGAAACCTTCCTCGACATCAAGCAAATTCAATACCAGCGGCTTTCTCGTCGCATTGCCGATAGGGCCGCTCAATCCAAGAGCGAGGAAGAGAAGCTTAAGTTCAAGAATATTGCCGATGAAAAGCACAAGGGCATCAGCCAGGCAGAAGTCTCCATTAACGACCTCAATCAAGAGATCACGCAGCTATCGGCTAAGAAGGAAGAATTATTAGCTGAGTTACAAAGGGTAGAGGAAGCCTTGACCGCAGCCAACCAGCAGAAGACCCAATTGTCCGATACCATCAGGGTCCTGCGGCAAGAACGAAACCAGAACACCCGACAGGCCATCTTGTGGAAAAAGAAGATCAAGTCGGTCGAAGGTTCCGCTGATGCCGATGCCAAAGAGATGGATGAGATTGAACAAATTTGCCTGCGCGCGATATCAGTCATCCACTCTTTGTTGTAATCTATTTGTAGTATCGGCAAATGTAACCCTGACACTTGATTTTGAGTCTTGTAAGATAATGCTTACATGTTTTTACCGATGTATTATAATTTTCTTTTCATCGGCATTCAAACGAGCACGTTGTATGTCGACTCCTTAGAGTTCCAAGAACGCAGGCATTGCTGGGAGCAAAATGTCCCTCCCGATAAGAACCCCCTTGATTAGGAAACCATCTTCCAAGCTTAAAACTTGGTCCCTATCGGTACAATCAATCTCCACGCCAGAGTACCATCGGCAAACTCGTTCATTCGGTCATCGGCAATCATTACCGATACCATGACTCACCGAATCGGCTAAAATCCCGAGTAATCCCAACTTTTTAACAGACCCTGGTACTTAGCCCGATTGTAATAATCGGCAACGAGGCTTCATACTTCCGTTGGATCAGAATTAGGGTAATGCCGATAAACCCACCAAAGAGTACGAGGAGTAACTCCCAGAACGCGTGCACCGCACACTTAGTCATCATGCGCAAGCGTAGCAGAATCATTCTTACAACCATCTTCTGGCAGTTAACGAATTTATCGGTGGTATGGCGTCTCAAACACAAACCATCGGCAAGTGCCCCCAAGTATAATAATTGAAATCACCAGTTTGCCGAGTGCGGCTCCCAAGCCAACAGGTCCAAGACCGACCCCGATCAGACCATCGGCAAAATATCGCTGTCTGCCGATGGATCTCCATCCTTGCGCTTCGGCCTCCACTGCTTTCCCCTTGAAGGAGCTTCAGTGTCATATAAATCATATCGGCGCTCACGCTGAATTCTTCTTTTCTGGGTCTTTGTTAGACCCTTAGGGCACCACTAAGGGAGTTTGGTTTTCCAGACGGGTTGGTGCCGTCCCTCATTATTTGCATCGGCTTCTTCCCCGATGTTTGAATCTCGGGAGAACACTTCCTCATCGGGTGTTCTCGTCTTGGTCTGCTCCTTGTTCTCCCCTTAATCAACCTGCCCGCCAAGCCTGCTATGGGCACTAAACTTGCCCCCCAGCCGGTCATGTACCGATCTCTCCTTCCTGAGCGGCTTGGCGTACCTAGATGCCCGATCATCCAAACAAGGCTTTCCTGACTGATCGGCAGTGTGATACCTGTTGCATTCAGGACAGTCATCGACAGTGGGTAGCTTAATGCCTTCTTCCCAACAGTGAATGAAGAAGGGACACCTCCAATGATTTTTCTGACGAAGCCACTCCCGATGCCGATATCGTTCATCTCGTGATTGCCGATAGTTCCGCCTTGGTAGCTTGTGCGTGATTACTATACCAGGAGCCCTGCTGACACAGGCACCTTTATCGGCAATTCTCTTGCCTTTCCTATCATCGGCAAACTTTTCGATGTCCCGCTCAGCCACTTGATGATCAGGATCTACCGATGCACTCTTTCTAGCAGCGTCCGATGTCAGTACCTTAGTCTTTTCGCCGGCTTCCACCATATTATTTGGAAACGGGTGCTGATCAATTTCCATCGGTTTTTGGACTTTAGGATCTTCAAATTGGATCCGTCCAGAGTTAATTTCTGACTGCAACTGCTGCCTAAACACTTTGCAGTCGTCGGTACTGTGAGAAGTTGTATTGTGCCACTTGCAGTACCTAGTCTCCCTGAGTTCCTCGGCCGATGGAATTACCTGATTAGGGGCTAGCTTAATTCGCCCTTCCCGAAGCAATAAGTCAAATATCCCATTGGCCTTCGTGACATCGAAGGTGAACTTTCCAGTCCTTTTCTGGTCGAGCACACAAGGCACCGGCTCCTCATCGTTCACCCACTCAACAGTGCCGACGTTCGTCTCCTCGTCTGACCTGGATTCCCCTTGGTTAACGAAGAGCACCCCTGCGCTCCGAGCCTTCCTAGGCCTAGGTGATTTAACGTCCTGATCGACTTCTGTGATATCAAAGGTGAATTTCTCCAATTCAGTAGTATCGATGCTCGGCTCGTCGCCCAGCTCTGAATGCTCTGTCTTCTCAGCCGAAAACACCCTCGTCTCTGGGTCTTGCCAATGCGCAGATTCGCTCTCTAGTTGGGCAGATAGATGTATTCCTTCATGTCTCTGTAGTGAGCAACTCGGAGCAATTGGCACATCAGCAGCACCAATCTGTTGAACATCGTGCATCGTTTGATTGATCGATGGGCCATTCTGGATGTCTCCTAGTTGATGTACTTCATATCCCTGTGGCGAGCAACTCGGGGCAACCGATACATCAGTAACACCAATCTGCTGGACATTGTGTATCGGCTGATTAACCGACGAGCAACTCTGGATGCCTGCCGGCTGAGTATGCTGACCTATCTCTCCAGGTCCTGACGTCAAAGCACTTGGGATGATTGGCGCGTGCACAACACTAGTCATGATAACACCGTGCATCGGCTTTGCTACCGATGAGTAATTTTGCACCATTGCTAGCTTGTGCTGTGGCGTCATATTTATTGCATTCATCGGTTGCTGTACCGATACTTCATTCGGACGACTCGTTGGACGATGCCATTGAACCCCTGTCATTTGGTGCTCAGACTGCACATATTGCTTCTGAATCGATGATCGACTGATCCAACCTACATTAGGTGTCATCGGTATGTAATTTACCGATGGTTGATAACCAGCTGACTCTTGCAACCCTGGTACCTTCGGATGATAGCGTTGATCCGCAAGGACCATAGGCTGAGCAACCATTGCCGATGCAGGTAAACTGGCATTTAATACGCTTTGCATCGGCCAGGAATTCACCATCGGTTGATCGCCTTGACCTGTGGGTACCACACCTTGAGTGATCACTGCCGATGCAGATTGATTGGCAATCGGCACATCTTGTTGCATCGGCCAAGCAGTTACCGGTGACTGATAGCCAGCTGAGGCTTGCAACTTTTGTATCCTGGGATGATAGATCTGATCTGTAACCACCGTGGGTCGGGCTAACTGGCATTCGACATACCTTGTTGCATCGGCCAAGAATTCGCCGATATAGGCTGATCAACTGTCGGCACGTCTTGTCGCATCGGCCAGGCATTTGCCGATAGCTGACAACCGGCTAGCGCCTGTTCTCGTTGTACCCTTGGACAATTACCTGGACTCCCGGGTATCACAACATGAGCAGTGACTGCCGATACAGGTTGATTGGCGATCGGCACACCTTGCTGCACCGGCCAGACAGCTGCCGGCGACTGATAGCCAGCTGAGGCTTGTTCTTGTGGCGTCGGGTAATTTATTGCCACCATGGGTTGATTGGCAGCAGCTGGACTTTGTTGTATCGGCAAGTGACTTGCCGATGTTTGGGCGTACAACACTCTAGGTATTGCTGTTTGTAGATTCCCTGTCAGCAACTGCGCCGTTGGAGGAGACGTAGTATAATGCATTGCTGGAACCATCGGCTGTATGGATGTTGCCGATGCCATAGGAACCTGCCCTGCACGGTTAAATCGGACCAATCTGGAATCAGCAGATAGATTTGAATACATACCGTATCCCCAGCCGTTGGCTGACATTGGCTGATTCTGGATCACGGGTCCAGGCATTGTTGAAGCCACCAGATTTGTGTTTACATGGGTAGTGCTTGTTGGGCTTAATCTTGGTGGCGCGATCTCATCGGTAGACCGGCTCATAATTGGTGTGAACACCCTTGGAACCGCCGATGGAGTCGCAGCAGATGCCAATCCGAGCTGACGATACTCTGGACCAACATAATATGGTGCCTGTCCCTTGAAATCTTGCTTGACAGCATTGCACATAGTGTCGGACAGCACATTGGACTGGCTAACTAATACATCATTTAATGCATAATTAACCGTATCTTGTACTTTACCAGGATCGGTGTAGAGAATGGCCTGCTGTGGCGACGGTGGGTCTTGCTTCCGTACTGCTTCGCCGATCCCGTTTAGGCTGAAGGATCTGAGATATGAGCACTTGTATTCCTCCATCGCCTGCTTCTGATGATTTGTCAGATCTGCTGTGGAGACTTCAATGACACTCCTTGGATTAGTCATGATAGATATAAAAATCTATATAATCGTTGTCCCATCGGGTGTGCCAAAAGAAGTGTTGACACAAAAAGCGTCAGATCTGTGAACACCTCGGGCTATTACCCAAAGCTCGGTATTCCGGAGGCGTGCCAGTCGATTTGACCAATCAATCGACAAGGATGATAACTAGAACAAGCTGAACGAGACGACAATGATGCGCCCGAGCGTCAAGGCTCAGATTGATCAAGGGTAACTAGAGCAGAGCTAGATGAGGCAAACAACGATGCGCCTGGATTGCCAAAGCCTAGAGGTACTCCCACGCGGAACTAGCAAGAATTTGACGGAGATCAAGGTGATGCAGCCCGTCGAAAGCTTGAAAGAACTCGTTGAAGACTATAACTAATGCAATAGAAATGTAAATTGATAAAAAGTAGAATAAGATAAAATTGGTTTGTTTTGAATTGGATTCTCTGTTTATTCCATAGCCCTTGGGCACATATTTATACTCCCGCATGGAGAGTTGTACAAAGACACGACACGTATCCTTCCTAAAACAAACTCCTACTTCAAAGGAAACTGACTCGCACAGGAGCCGGATAACAATATTTATTTCCTAAACAAACACACCTATTTTAAAGGAAAATAAACGACTCATGCAAGAGTCGGACTCAAACTACTATAATAATAATACTGGTATAAAACACCAGTTTCCTTATTCTCCTCCTCGATGAAACCTCTCCATTGGCAAATCCCTTTAATCCACGCCTTCCTTCTTTTGACCACCGGTAACCTTCTGCTGCCACCAAGCGCTAAGTTTCGCCCATCGGCATCGGCAACAATTTTCCGATCGGCAATCGGCAACATTTCTGATTAGCGACTTTGTGCTGGTAACTGTCCACCAATCATCCCTTCATCGGCAATCGGCAACCATCCTTCATCGGCCATCGGCAATGACCCATCATCGGCAATCGGCAATGACTCTTCATCGGCCATCGGCAATGACTCTTCATTGGCAATCAGCTTCAGGAAGACTTCACCAATTAACCTATGTCGGCAAAGATCATCCAGCCTCCATCGACAATGCACTTAGTCTTCCCGCGACACTCCCATCGGCAATATTGGCTCATACTTTACCGATGCCGATGGCAAACGGTTGCTGACCAGTCATACCTTAGCTCATTTGACACGTGCTGAAAAACGGTGTCAACACTCTGATAGTTGCATTTGTCTTTTCTCTCCAGCGGCATAAAAGTCCATATTCCATCTTTTTATAGCCCAGTGTGCTTTGAACTCTAGTTCAACAGGGGTGACAACTCTTCCCATATACGAGTTGATATGGAGACATTCCAATTGGAGTTTTGTATGCAGTCCGGTATGCCCAGAGTGCATCGGGTAACTTGTCCTTCCATGCTGTTCCCATCTCATGTACTGTCTTCTGAAGAATATTCTTGATTTGTTTGTTTGAGGTTTCTACTTGGCCACTTGTCTGAGGATGATAAGAGGTAGTGATGTTGTGATGGATCCCATGCTTTGTTAGATACTTTTCAAAATGTTTGTCGATGAAATGTGATCCTCCATCACTTATCACTATTCTGGGGACTCCAAATCTTGGAAATATGGTCTCTTCAAACATCCTCTTTGAATTTACGTTGTCGGCATGTTTGCAAGGTAATGCTTCCACCCACTTGGAGACGTAGTCAACTGCCACCAAGATATACTCACAATTCTTTGATGGGGGAGATGGTCCCATATAGTCGATTCCCCAAACATCAAAGAGCTCTATCTGCAGATTGTTGGTGAGTGGCATGGCATCCCTTGAGTTTATGTTGCCGTGTCTTTGACATGGCCTGCATCTTCGGATAAATTCTCTAGTGTCTTCGTACATTGCTGGCCAATAGAATCCACATTGCCAAATTTTTGCATGTGTGCGGAATGCTCCATAATGACCTCCATATGGTGATGAGTGGCATCTTTCAATGATCTTCATTCCTTCCTCAATAGTCACACATCTCCTGAGTAAGCCATCTGAGCACACTCGGAAGAGGTATGGCTCATCCCATATGTGTGAACGACTCTCTTGAATAAGCTTTCTTTTGTTTCCTCCTGGTGGTACATATCCTGAAACCATAAAATTAACAATATCTGCATACTAGGGGTCGGATCTGTTGATCCTGTAGAGCATGTCGTCCTGGAGTGAATCATCAATGGATAGTTCTTGCAGATTCTTAAAATACATTCTAGACAAGTGATCTGCAACAGGGTTGTCTATTCCTTTTCTATCTTTTATTTCTAAGTCAAATTCTTAGAGCAGCAGGATCCATCTTATTAAACGAGGTTTAGCATCTTTTTTAGTGAGCAGATATTTTAAAGCAACATGATCAGAATAAACAATTACTTGGGCTCCTACTAAATAAGATCTAAATTTATCTATAGCAAAAACAACAGTCAGGAGCTCTTTTTCAGTGGTTGCATAATTAAGTTAAGGTCCCATCATAGTTTTACTACCATAAGCTATTGCATGATGCTTCTTATCCTTAGTTTGTCCCAAAACTGCCCCCACAGCATAGTCACTAGCATCACACATAATTTCAAAAGGTAAAGACAATTCAGAAGGTTGAATGATTGGTGCAGAGACGAGCGCTGTTTTCAAAAATTCAAAAGCTTTTAAACAAGCATAATCAAATTCGAAAGGAGCATCCTTGGCTAGCAAAAGAGTTAGTGGTCTAGCAATAAATGAAAAATCTTTTATAAATCTTCAATAAAACCTAGCATGACCAAGAAAACTTCTTATTCCTTTCACATTTACAGGCAGAGGTAACTGTTCAATTACTTCAATTTTAGCTTTATCTACCTCAATGCCTCTTTTAGATATTAGGTGTCCTAGCACTATTCCTTCTTTGACCATAAAATGACATTTTTCCCAATTAAGGACCAAATGTTTCTCTTCACATCTTTGCAAAACTCTATCTAAATTTTCAAGACAACTATCGAAAGTTTTTCCATAAACAGAGAAATCATCCATGAAAACCTCCATAATATCTTCAATCATATCAGAAAATATAGACATCATGCATCTTTGAAAAGAGGCTGGAGCATTACATAGCCCAAAAGACATTCTACGATAAGCATACGTTCCATAGGGGCATGTAAAGGTGGTTTTGCTTTGGTCATCAGGATGGATCGGGATTTGGTGATACCCTGAGTATCCATCTAAGAAACAGAAGAACAAGTGGTTGGCTAACCGCTCTAACATCTCATCTATAAAAGGTAAAGGAAAATGATCCTTTTTCGTTGCTTTGTTCAACTTTCTATAATCTATACACATCCACCATCATGTGACGGTACGTTGCGGAATCAACTCATTCTTTTCATTTGTTCCAACAGTCATGCCTCCCTTCTTAGGCACAACTTGCACTGGACTTACCCACTCACTATGCGGCACATGATATATAATCCCTGCATGCAGCAACTTTAAAACTTCTTTTTTAACTACCTCTCTCATCGCATTATTGAGTCTACATTGGGGCTCTCGAGAAGGTAAAACAGAAGGATCTGTATGAATTCAATGAGTGCAAATTATAGGACTGATTCCAGTGAGATCTTGGAGTGAGTAACCAAAGGTTGAACGATGTCTTTCTAGAACAGCCATCAAGCGCAGAGTTTGCTCCTAAGTGAGTTTATCACTTATGATTATAGGAGACTCTGGATCATTATCGAGGAAAGCATATGTAAGAACAGGTGGTAGAGGTTTAAGCTCTACAGGAGGTCTAAGCGTTTCTGCAAACTCATCTAAGAGTTCACAGAAGGGTCAGCTTCTTCTTCTATGAAGAAAGGAGCATCTTCTTCCAAATTTGGTTTATTAAAAAGCTCTAGAGAAGAAGTTTTTACTTCGTCCATAGGATCAGGTAAAAGATAAGATTCAGTTTTGTTGTTCAAAGAATGAGAGATTGTCATTGGGATTTGAAAACTCTTTCCAAGGGAAATGTTTAGTTTCCCATTTTGACCTTCATAAAGAAGTCTTCTAAAAGGTTGTCCTATCAAGAGGTCGTGGTCCCATGTATCAAAGATATAAAAGTTCAAACGAATCATGGCACCATCTACCATAATGGGTAAGACATGTAAAATTCCAAGACTGGGGACTATATGTCCATCAAGATTCTTCATGAACTTTGTTGTTGGGGTTAAAGTCACTTTGCCCAATAATTCATGTGCAAGTGACTTAGACATGATATTGATCCCCACAACAGGATTATAGAGAGCATCAAATTGATCTGAATTGAAGGCACATCGTATTGGAATAGAATGTGTATCCAGACGGATCACATCAGAGGAAAGCTCCAATTCTTCTAACCATTCGGCACTTATGATTGACACAAGCTCTCTCAAAATGCTTCTGTTTGGCATTTGGTATATATGGATTCTAAGGTGATGATTTCGGGGTTTTGAAATAGAAACATAGTTTGAAATGTTTCCGAAATCAATGAAAAGATCAGGATCTATATCCAGCATGAAATCAGGTGGTGGAATTTCTTCCTTTTTAGGCTCAGAACTTGGGATAGCTGAAGTAGATGTTGGATCTGGCAAGGTATTGTTTTCAGCTTCGTGAGTTTCATCATGGAGGGTATTATCCAACTCAGCATCTAGGATCTATCTAAGGTTAATTTTGCTTCTATGGATGGTATATGAAAGAAAGAACCTCTAGATGTGGTGTTTAGCAACTCTCTATCCTTTCTACGAAGACCTTTATAAAAATGTTGAAGAAGAACAGGGCCTTCGATGCTAAGGTGTGGTCCAGATTCTAAAAACTCAAGAAAACGTTTCTAGCAGTAAGCCAAAGATTCGTTCTCTTCTTGGTTGAAGGTTAGAACCTTGACTCTAAGGTCGATGATCTGGGTGATGGGATAGAAATCTAGATAGAAGTTGGAGCGCAAAACTCCCTAATCTCCTTGTTGTTGGCTTACCTTCTGATTATACCATTGTTTAGCTCTCCCTTTTAAAGAAAAAGGAAAAAGCTTCCAACGTAAGGTTTTATCAGATATGCCTTCTATGCGAAGACAATCACATGTTTTCTCAAAATCTCGAATATGAAGGTAAGGATTTTTGTCTTCCTTTCCTGAAAAGGATAGGCTTTGAATCATTGCAATCAACTGCGGACTCAACCTAAATTAGGGAGTTTGGATAGGTTGTGATGACTCGCATGGTAATAGGTCGGTCTCCGTGGGTGCAGAAAATTGATAGATAGGTGTGGAATTTAGGTTTTCCATAAGGATAGAATAGGTAAGATATAAAGAAATTGTAAAGGATAAGAAAAGATAAAAGTATAGGTACAAGATAATAGCAAGATTCAAGGTTATCTCAGCAAACCATCTTTCTCCCCGGCAACGGCGCCAGAAATGCTTGTTGATATTTGTTAACGCAAACAGAGAAATCACTAGGAAGTAATTCACAAGCACACGAATACCGGTGAGCACTTCACTCGGGAGATTATCCAGAGTATCGTAATTTATTTTTCCACAGGGAGAAAGGGTGCATCTAACTAACCAAATCTATGCTATTAACCTTTAGGCTACAAACAAGGTGATTTTGATATGAGCGACTAGAGAAGACCACGACAGTAATCTCGTTCTAGTCTATATAAGATATAAGCTATTATCATATTGGGGAGAACCGTCGAGATAAGAGACACCTTAGAGGATGCTTAGCACGCGGCCTATAAACCCTACCAGTCCTTCTAACGGGATTGTGGGTTCCGAAGGTATCTACGGAATTGTCACTTTCCGAGCTACTACCACAGATCCGGCTAGACAGGGGATATCTATGAGGATCCTAGCCCAAACACCACGTTTACGTTAGAGACGATTACCCTACTCTCTACGCGAAGAGAATAAAGTAAACTCATAGACCAAAGAATAATAAAACAGAGAACTTACTAGAATTATAAGTCGAAATACCGAAGAAATCCTAGGAGCAAGCCTCGGGTTAAGAGTCTTGATCCCGAAGATACAAACCTGAGAGGAGACACCGACAGGCCGAGCTTCCTCCAATCCACACCTCCACTCTAACTCTCTCAATCTAGAAGAGTAAACTCTAATGTCACATAGAAACTAAGGGTAGTTTCTCTTGAATGCTAAGCCCTAGAGAGTAGATCCATAAGGGATCTTCTCTGGCGAATTCTCTCTAGAAAATATGTAAATGAATAATGGATTGCCTTTAGCAAGGGGGCAGGGGTCCTCCTTATATATCCCCCTCAAATGATCATCAGCCGTCAGATCAAACCGAGCATAATAGAGGGTTTAGATTAAACCTCAAAGGCGGTGGAAACCTAATCCATGAGGCAGAGCCTCATTGGCTCTGGGCCCAGGGCGGCTGTCCTAGGAGGGAGGGCACCCGCCCTACCTTGCTGACAGGTGGGCCCCTCCTTCCTCGGGGTGGTTCTGGAGTCTTCTAGATTGCTCTTTTTTCGTTCGGAAGTGTTATGTGTCTATGTAATCCTTACTTGTGGCCTCTTTTGCTTTTTTGCAGTTGTCTCCCTGCAGAAAAAGATAAACACCAAAACTTGTGGAGTTCTGTCAGTTAAAACCCTATGTCTAGGTGGTGTGTTGCAAATATATCCTTTCTTTTGCTTAGTTGACACTTAGAATTGATACTTAAGAGGTATCAACAGCAGGTCCAGCTTGGTGAAGAAGCGGGCGCCGTGTAGTTCGTCGACGAGCTCCTTGACCACCGGATGGGAAATTTATCCTTCACGGTCTGGACGTTCAGTGCCTGATAATCGACACAGAAACGCCAAGTGTTATCCCGCTTCTTGACGAGGAGGACCGGGGCCGAGAAGGGTGACGTTGTTGTACGGATGATGCCCTGCTCCAGCATCTGCTTGCATTGCCATTCCAACTTGTCCTTCTGGAGTTGTGGGTAGCGGTATGGACGAACGGCCACCGGTGCTGTGTTCGGCAGGAGGTGGATCCGATGATCGCACGCACGGGCCGGTGGCAACCCGGTTGGTGTAGCAAAGATGTCGGCGAAGGAGTCGAGGAGGCAGTTGAGAAGGTCGGCCTCGGTGGTGCTGCTGTAGTGCAGGCGTTCGGTGCGGGGGTTGGTGCTGCGCCGAGTGCCCACGACTTGCCAACGCACCTGCGTGCCCTGGCGCCAGAAGGACATGCAAAGCTCATCGAAGTCCCAGAGGATAGGGCCCAGGGTGCGAAGGAACTACACCCCAAGGACCATGTCGTAGCAATCCAGTGGAATGACGAAGCAATCCACGGCGAAGTGGGCGTCGCCGATTTGGACGACCACATCGCGCGCCTGACCGCGATAGGCGATCCGATCGCCGTTGGCTACCACGACGTGCACGCCATGGCTGTCATGGAAGTGGAGGCCGATGCGCTGCGCCGCGGTGCTGCTGATGAAGTTGATGGTGGAGCCGGAATCTAAGAGTGCCACCAGGTGGTGGGTGCCGACCTGAACGCGGACTTGCATGGTGGTGTCGGTCTGAATCCCGGCGATGGCGTGAAGTGAGATGAGGGGCGGTAACTCGTCCACCGACGGTACCTCCTCCTTTGGTAGCGATGGCTCCGAGTCGTCGAAGTCCGTGACCTCGAGGTAGAACAGGTGCGGGCACTTGTGGCCCCTGACGTACTGCTCATCGCAGTTGTAACAAAGACCTTGCCAGCGGCGCTCGGCCATCTCTGTAGGCGAGAGACGGCGGAACGGGCGTGGTGGCGCTTCAATCGCGAGGGGCGCTGATGTCGTGGAGGGTGTTGCCGTCGGAGCGGGCAGTGCCAGGGGCCGCGCGGACGGCCGTGCAGGCTGCTGCGCAGGAGCACCATGGAGAGCCCCGGCACGGCGTTCATAGGCACGTGCGAGGGTCATCGCCCGCTGGAGATCCTCCGGGGATTGGAGCTCGACATCGGTGCGGATCAGCTCGGGCAAGCCGCCCGTGAAGAGGTTGGCCTGTTGCAGCGGCGAGTGGGGGCCAGCATGGGCGAGATTGACTTGGAACATCTCCTGGTAATCGGCGACGGACCCGCGGAACGGCAGCCTAGCCAACGTTGCCAGATGATTGGTGCCAAGGGCCGGACCGAATCGTTGGGTGCTCAGCGCCTTGAAGGTCATCCATGGCAGGGTTGCGATCTTGTCAGTGTCGCGTTCCAACATGAAGTACCACTGCTGAGCGACGCCGTTCATGTGGAAGGATGCCAGCCAAACCTTGTCTGCCTCGGGTGTGCGCTGCGCCCGGAAGAACTGATTGCACTTGTTCAACCAGGGCAGCGTGTCGTCCTTGCCCTCGTAAGTGGGGAACGTCACCTTCTGGAAGCGCGGGACACCTAGCGCGTCAGGGTGGTTCTCGTATGACACTGGATATGGTGGAGCACCGGTGAGGATGGGGACGGCCGACGGCGAATGCGGGAACGGGATTTGGGTGATGGGAAGGTGGGCGGGAGGCGCGCCCTGTCTGCCGACGGTGGAGTGAACGATGACGGCGGAGGTGGGGGGTACTGGTGGTATGCCGCCATAGCCGGGCATCCCATATGGGAGAGACGTGGGCGGTGGACCGGTGTTGGAGGCGGTGGCGCGGTGGAGCCCGGCGGCTGCGTGGAGGTCGCAACCCCGGAGGCGGGAATCGAGGCGGTGGTGGCGGCGGAAGACATGGAACCTGACGTTGATACCAGATTGTCACGGCTGCCGCTGCGTAGGTTGTAGTCGTGTTGGATCGGAGGACGAGGGCTGGGTTCGCGGCGGCGGCGAGGCTGCGACGCCGTTCTGGCCTAGCGGCATCGAGCCTGGGAAGAGCGTAGATGAAGAACAGGAGAGGCGGAGAGATTAATTCAATCTCTAGCTAATCTCATTAACGAAGTGTTTGCTTACATATATAGGCATGCCTGCCGACTCCAACTGACTAGCTAATCTTTAGGCTAACAAACTCTGACTAGCTAACTTTAGGCTAACAAACTCAATAACAAACTTAATAGATAAGTACTCGTACGGTACCGGGCCTTCTGGCCGGCCAGTGCGCGACGCCTCAGCCACGTCGCCGCTGGTATACTTGGCTCACCGTAACATTAGTACACTTAGGTAGGTTTCATCAATTACTCAAACCAAACCATATGAGGGACTCTCACCCGGCCGCACCTCTTGGTCCTCCTCGCTGCCTCCACAGCACGACAGGCGCTTGGGTCTTGGTCGGGTACATCATGTATGCTCTGCTCACTCTCCCAACCTTCTACAGTTCATATGGGGTTGAGAATAATTTTGCCAAACCAAAATTAAGATATGGGTTTTTAGATGTTCTTGAGAAATGTTCTTGAGACATGACTTTGGAGCAATTTTATATGAGTTAGAAAAATAGGTATGTTGCAGTTTCAGATTTTTGAAGTTAGAAACATGACTTCAATGAATCTGAAGCTTTTTGGGAAGTCAGATATGGCCGTGGTGAGAGATTAATTAAGAATGCACAAGGGTTTAATGAGATCCACTGCTCTAGCCTCTAGGATGGAACTTAATTAGTGGAGCAAACCCTCAACCGTGGCTCTAGGACAAAACTTGATTAGTGGATGAAAGCCTAAATTGTGGCAAGTAATTAAAAGGATCAACTGGCCAGGACTATTTTTTTGCCAAGATAGCAGAAAGTGAGCAAAGTGAGCAAGAATAGCACTAGCTAGGAAGCAGCAACCAGCAACCAGCTTCTGCCTTCTATGGTTACTTAATGTTTTTTTTACCATCATATACCACTAGTGAGTTTTTCTGCGGGCTATTAAGTGACCAGTTTAGTAACTTTCTTCAACTGTTTAGGAGTTAGCTGACAGTCTGTTGATGAAATGTCTCACCTAACAGATTTCATCAAACATGTGAGCGAGTGGAAGTTTTTTCATCTGTTAATTTCTATAAATAGTTAGCTACCACCACACTGTTCTTTCACATGAAGTGGAATTTAGTGCCATAGGACCAAAGGGGAACTTGTTGCTGGGATCCAGAGGCAGCATATACATCTGTTAATTTCTATACACCTCTCTGAAACTTGAGGATGTCTATAAAAAGAAATTTGAAACCAAGGGTCACTTTGCACTTTCTTTCTTAAGGATTTTTTATGTACAGAATTGAAACTGGACAATAATCCACTCGCTTCTAGAATGGAAACTTTAGACGAAACTCTGTTTGCCTATTGATTTTTCTTTTCTGGTTATTTTATTTTAAGCTTTAGATTAGATACTGGCCTAACAAGAATCACAAAATAAAGAATAATGCCCTAATAATAGCATCATTGATTATGCCACCATGCTTACTCTTAGAATCAACCATCCAATGACGATTGCAGAAAATAGGAAAGAAAATGGATACCTTGTCACTTTGTCAGAACAATATAACTCCATACCGAAGTGGGATATACAAACTGAAAAATGGTAATTTACCAAGTACAATATAATTTAAAATGCAGAACAAAACAAAAATGGAAGAACATGATTAAATGTTATCAAAACTAAGCGAATGAATGGCATGACAGCTATTTCAGACTTGCAGTGTGTCCAGTACAGTTCCAATTTTGTAATGTTTTAACATAGATGTATCTGAAGCCAAAATGCACAGATCGTCGAGCAGCTTTAGTTGTGTACGCAAATCACATGCATACTTAAACAAAGTATATTATTAAAAAAACAACACACTATAGGACATAACCCTGCATGTATTTGTTTCTGGCTTGTGTGAATCCTTATACCATTATTTTAACCCCATCACGAAACACCCAATGTATCAGTTAATGTGGAGATTGAAAGATGAGGAAAACTAAAAAAGCTCATCTATAAATGTAAATAGAGTTGATTAGGGGAGCGGGCATGCTTCATCTTTGATCTGCTGCATAGTGGTTGTTGGTCGTAAGTTGATACTCTCTCTCTGAACTGTGGAGTATTCAGTTTGTCTTTGATCCCCTGCAGCCATTGGTAATCCAGTTTGGAAGGGATCAATAAAGGGATTAACATTTGGTACAGGTGGTGGATCCTGAATTTAGAGGATATTATGATTTAGATAAGCATATTGCTTTCTAGGAATATTGCTGTTGACACAAAATGTGGCGCACTGTGCCTAACACACAGCAAGCCGGAAAGCGTGACTTCAATCGGGTACCCGAGTGTTTCGAAATCCGGAGACGTGCCAGTCAGTTTGACCTGAAACTAATAACGGATAAAATCATTAGATACAAAACTGGAACATGCCGGGTGAGACCAGACAGTTCCATATATACGGCCCTGAAGCCACTTACGACGACATACAGCTATAGAAGCTGTCTGCCAACAAGTCTTATAGATCATTCGGCTAAAACAAACATAATGTACGTAAAACATTAATAGCCGAACATGCATGCAAGAGAAAAGTACGTGTGAACGAATCGTAATTAACTGTGAGTTAAAGCATAACCAAGCTCGGCAATCCAACCGAGTTGGGGTCCATGATGAAGGAACAGGTAAGCTAACACGATCAAACTAATCAAAAGCTTGTATCTGCCGCACGATACCTAGCCTTATCAAAGCTTAAGCGTAATTAACATGCATGAACCCGCAACACGTAGCAATCTAGGTTAAACTAATTCGACTATTATAAACGTAAGATCTATTTGTAAAGATAACATGAATAAGTATTAGAGCATAAATAGATCTATGATAAAGAATAAAGCCGAACCGTATCAATCTAGATTGGGCAAAAAGAGTGTTACAAATATATAAAATATCTAAAAACATGCAACACGTGATAACTTAGTGAATCTACTAGATCTTGCCAAATGTAATAGAGCCGATAACTATCTTGCTTTTGCTAAGCATATTGAGCAAATGTCTGCCGCACGGTATCTACTCATAAACGAAACATAAGCAAAGACTTCTTGATTGTCAAGCAAGGATCCGTCGCACGATCATTGAAAACAAACAAGACTACTTGCATCAACATCTAAATCCACCGCATGATACTAGACATAATAATAAGGTTGTCGGGACTTACGGAGCTCGACGGATCGATGGCTCCTCTCGAAGAACTCGACGACACGACAAAGGACTCAAAGTTGGCACGGGGCCGGTTGTATTGAATTGGTTGTGAACAGTTTTTATAATGGCCAAGGGTTTATATTTATACCCTGGTCATGACATGAGTCCTAAAAGGACACGACTATAAAAATATCAAAGGAAAACATGACATCTTTAACTTTAGTTTCCTTCGGAGTCTTCATTGCTTTAATTGTCGCGATCTTCGTTGTCCGATTGGTTTTTGCTTGCCGCTTTTGTCGCTTCTTCAACGGAAAACTGCCCTTCCTCAGAATAGCCGACCGCACGATCAGTTGTCGAACCCTTGGAAATCAGCCGACTGCATGGACACTTGCCGAATCTTTGGAAATTAGCCGACCGCACGATTACTTGCCGAACGCTCCGAACACTTGTCTCTGCAAATTTACTACGCACTGGCCCACCTGTCATCTTCCTAGGCGTACCAAAATCCATTGTTAACACATGCCCCCTCAATTTCGGGATAAAAGTTGTTTTATTCTGAAATTGACCACAAGCTTCCCGTTTCTTCTAGGTCAACACTGTTCAACTCCACACCGCCACTCAAAAAAAAACCCAAGCTTCAGCACGTTCTTGAATTCACTTCAACTCTTCAATGGCGACTCAGGATGAAATTCTAGAGGTAAGTCTCATTCACCTCCATGCATTCGGCAATTCTTGATTGATCTCCCTTCTTCTTTTTCCCGATTCCTACCTTCTCAGTTCGATGGGAAATCCTGACTCGACCGAGATCATTGAGAAGGAAACTTCGAGAATCCCCTTCAAATCTGGAATCACTCCACCAAACCAATGGCCAAACACCTTCAAGACCTAGTCGTTTCCCCTAATCACCGGATGGCGAAACTGGTACAGGAGGATGCTGGACAAGAGTAGCAGCCACTGGGATGATCAGGACATCAGCCATTGCTTGGAATTATCCTTGTCAGAGATGCCCAGAAATGAACCCCTTCTGATAGCAGCTTCTCATTTCTGGTCCGATGCTGTCAATGCTTTTGTTTTCGGCCATGGTATGATGACCCTCACTCTGGCCGATGTTTTCATGATGACTGGCATGAATGTGTCATAGCCAGTATAGCCCTTTAAGTACAAGAGCAAAAGCAGCTAGAAAGCTGTCAAATCTGATGGTGGATGGGTTAAGTACATTCAAACCTATATGGAGACATCTGGTGCTGTTCTTGACAAGGAGTGTAGGGCTTTCATGAACATGTGGCTTTGCAGATTCATCTTCTATGGAAAATCGAATGAGCCAACCTTAAATCACATGATGGTGGCTGAGGACTTAGCTGCAGGCACTCTGATCCCCTTGGGTAAATATCTCTTGGGATCTGTCTATCACATGATGCATCAGATCACTGCCCAGATGCGCCAAGGTGGAGAGATCTCTTGTGTAAGTGGCCCCTGGTGGCTTGTTCAGATGTGGCTGCAACTGTATATGCATCAGATAATCTCTGTGCCCCTCCATAACTTGAGCTTCCCTTCAGTCAATTACGCTAAAGGCAGCATGGCAAGAGCTAAGGGCTGTCAAACCTATGGAGAAGCAGCCTCTTCCATCAGCATTGATATGGATATTGGTCACCTCTTCAAGCTGTTTTTCAAAGGTTTTGACAGTGTGCTTTGGCTTCCTTACAGAGAAAATGATAACCTAACTCTCCCTTGCAAATTCAGCTATGAATCTGGCTGCTCTGACAAGGTGTCTACAGAGGTCTTCAATTCCTTTATCAAACCCTGCATCTTGCCAGCCGAATTCCATCATGGGAGATTAGTGCAATCTACCTATGAATTTTACTATCCAAACATGGCATCCAGGAAATTAGGATTTGGACAGCTGCCCCCAAGGCCTTTCTTCTCAACAACCATAAGATTCAGGGAGTTGATCACAAATGCAATAGAAGCCAAAAAAGTCTTTGAGCTTGGATGGGAATTACCAACATATGAACCATATCTATTTGGGCTAGTAGATGCTGCTCATCCTCTTTTTGCTTCCTGGTGGCAAGAATGTCACAATCACAAACACACCAGTGCACTCTCTATGCCAGGACCTGCAACCTCAATTTGCCTCTGACAGTGAGGTAATTTTCATTGTACTTATCATTTCCCACTTTGAATTTATTTCTCACTTCAACATCTGGTTATGCACAGGATTTTGAGCCCATTCCTCCTACCAAAGCAATCCAGTACTGCTTAGCTGGGCCCAACCCTGTCCTGGGTTTTGATGCTCCAACTTTAGCAACCTTCATGAAGACCCCTGCAGTTTCGACCACTGCACCTTCAGGAGGAGAAGGTAAAAGGAAGGCACTTGAGAATGTCTGTGGCTAGAAAAATAAGGTCCAAGATAGTCAAGCGGTCTCCCAAGGTATGAGTCTTCTATTCGACAATAAATCTCATTTGGTAATAACTCTGACCATCTTCACACCAATCATCTCCACTACAGCCACATGTTGAAATTCCAGGACCAAGCAACGTTTCAACAACGATGGATATCCCTCTTCAAGCTCCTACTGAAAATGCAGAAGTCCAGGAAACTAAAGATACAAAAACTCATGAAGCTGAAAGCACAGATGCCCAGGAAACTGCCGAACACATTGGTAACATCATTCGGCTAATCGCTTCCTTCTCTTTATATGATATCTACTTCCTGCTCTTATACTTTATCATCTGCATTATTAGAAACAGATAAAATCATAGAAGATCTAGCAGAAGATTCTTCCTCTGGTCCAGCTCCAAGCTCACCACCCTTGAATACTCAGTCAAGCCCTCAACCAGAACAGGACACCACCCATCTTGATGATCAATGAACACAGCAGGTAACATCTTGCCTTAAGCTAGGTTAACACTTCTCTCTTCTTCAAGAACACCTTTAAGCCGACTACCAGCTACTCCTTCACTGTTGAGGATTACATCAGTGAGAAGGGTGAAGAAGCTACCTCTCAGCAAACTTTGTCAATGGAGAATCAAGCTCAGCTGAAAGACATAGCTACTCTACTGAACAAGGATATCAACACTCTGGTCCAAGACTCAGATCAGATAAGAGATCTTCTCGAGCTTATCAACCAAGACCTCCCATCTGATCTCAAAGCTTCTCTGGAATCTGCAGCTCACCTAGATGATCACTTTGCTGTGGTGAAGAGAGCTAATAAAAATATAGCCTCCAGAGCTATCCTGCAGAATAATAGATTGTCAAAGAAACAAGAAGCTAGAGTCTTGCATTCCCAAATTCAAGCTGCCAAGAATTCACTGGGAACTTTGGAGCCTGAGCTGAAAGTCATGGAGGATGGGAAAATCAGGCTGGAGGCTCAATTAACTAAACTGAATGCCAGAATTCAGTCCCACAAAGCCAAGATGACAGATTTGCCAAATTCTATAGAGGCAACTTCATCAAAGATATCAGCCATCCTCAAAGAAGACCAACAACTCAAAGCAAAGTTGTCTAGCATCCAAAGCTCTGAAGATGAAGACCAGAAAGTGTTGAACAATGTCAGCCGAATCAGGACCGAAGCTCTAAATGTCATCAACCAGCTTCTGAGCTAGTAGAATCATGGGCTTGTAATAGGTTAACCATAACACATTCTGTTTCTTAACAATTGGATGTCTTTTGTTCTTCATCTTTATACAGTTCTGTTTGTATGAGAATATAATCAGTTCTTTATCTTCCCGATTAGAACATAGCCAATTGCCTTTAGCTTTCCGATTAGAGATATAGCCGATTGTTCCCATCCTTTCAGTTCAAGGATATAGCCGAGCGACTCTTGGCTTACCCGAGCCTGGCCTAGTCCAGCAACGGCCCATTCGAGAGGGAAAAACCCTAGCTCATCATTTGGCATTCTCATTCCACTACTCCGAGATACACGCCACTACCTTCTATTATAAATAAACCCCTCCTTCTCGGCTTCTATCTAGTCAAGCATTTTCATCTCTGCATTCTTACTCTCTATGCTCAAGCCAATCCAAAGGAAAACCATAACCTCTACAGTAGCAATGACGGGAGGCGACGATCGCGGCAAGCGCCCTGCCGAGGGAGAAGCTGAGGGGAGCTGAGCACAACATTGTCGACAACGTGGGTGAGAACTGATTCCTTGCCCCCTTGCTGTTCTACTCCTTGTTCATCTTTCTAGCTCCGACTTCTGCTCTTACTTATTCAGGATAAGGGTTATCTCCACCAGCCAGAGCATTCCTTTCCTTTCGGCGACAACAGCTCAACTGGGGACCCCATCATTCGGCTCCTCCGGCTCTTCAAGCTCCTACCATTCCAATCCTTGGGATTTGGATTCGGGTGCCATGGATGCCCCTTACACGCATGGAGAGGCGGTCATCTTCCTTAAGGAAAGGAACGAAGCCCGAGGAGAACTGGAGAAGATCTTCAAACAATATGGCATCGACCAACTCGAGTGGGAGAACCAGCGGAAGCAGTTCTGCGACGCCATCACCGGTTAGTACAAATAAACCCACTCTATTTTCCCCTTCTCTGATCCATCTGTTCACCCGATTGGTGTTCTTCTGTTCAGCGCTCTCTGCAGAGGTTGAGCGCCTGAAGATTGCGGCGAACAAGATTGCTGATAAGGTGAACGCCCAAGGAGAAACTGCCGAGGCACGCATTGATGATGTGGACGGTCATATAGATCAGGCCATCATCCAAGGCGTACACCACGACGTAGCTCTGGGGCTGGCGGCAATGTCCACCTAGACTCGTGAAGACCTCTCCTTCATGCCAGTCGGCTTCCTCAGCGGTGGGCCTCCGGAAGACGTTGAGAACATTGACGAACTCCTAGAGAGCTATGAGGACCATGCAACCGTCCTCGCCCAAGCCACAGATGCCCAGTCTGTCCTCAACAAGCTGTTTGAGGAGTAGTTTGTACTTAGGAACCTTATGTAAAGACTACTTGTCTTGTGAAATATTATCTGTGATTTCTACTTGTCTTTTCCTTCATGAATCTTTCTGAGAATGACAAATCTAAGGAATGCTGCCTGAACTTGTATGATGTCGTCCTTAGTCAATTACATTTAATTTTTGCCCTAAAGGCGACACATACCGCGTCGGCTATTCTCCAAGCTCTTAGAGTATTTTTTCGGCTAAAGGCGATGCCTCTACATTGGCTATTTTGCGCACAAAACTCCTTAAGTCTGTTTATGCACCAACCTCAACACTAGGATAAAATCTCTTAAGAAATCTTCCATTAATAGCTCCAGTGAACTCTTCTCCCAGTAGAGTCTTTAAAATATATGCATTGTTAGGTGCACACCTTACTATCCGAAAAGGTCCTTCCCAATTCGGAGACCATTTGCCGAATGCTTTATCTTTTGTCCCAATCGGCAATATGACCTTCCAAACCAAATCTTCTTCTGTGATCTGCTTTTCTCTGACCTTCCTGTTCTAATATTTGGCAACACGTAATTTGTTCTTCTCAATATTTTCCAATGCTTTGAGACGAACTAAATGCAAATCCTCTAATTCGTCTATCATCAGATCCTTATAATCTTCTTTCCTCAAATTGTTTTGCAATGTAACTCGTCTTGAACCCGATTGCAACTCCCATGGTAGCACAACATGATGCCCATAAACCAACTCGTAGGGAGACGCTTGAGTAGACCCATGACAAGACATTCGGTAAGCCCATAAAGCCTCATTAAGAACCGAATACCACTTCTTCGGCTTCTCATCAATCTTCTTCTGAATAATTTTGATCATGATCTTATTTGATGCTTTGGCCTGACCATTAGCTTGTGCATAATAAGGAGAAGAATTGCATAACTTGATTCCCATTTCTTCAGCAAAATCACAAAATTCAGATGAAGTGAACTGAGTTCCTTGATCTATTGTTATCGTCTGAGGAATCTCAAACCTGTATATTATATGCTCCTTAACAAAATTGACCATGTTTTCTGATGTAACCTTCTTTAAAGGGATAGCTTCAACCCACTTTGTAAAATAATTTGTAGCTAACAGCACAAACTTATGTCCTTTGCTAGAAGAAGGATGAATCTGACCAATCAAATCTATGCCCCATCCTCTAAATGGCCAAGGCTTGATAATCGGGTTCATAACCGATGCTGGAGTTCTTTGAATGTTGCTGAATTTTTGACAATCTTGACACCCCTTGTAATATTCAAAACAATCTTCAAGCATGGTCGGTCAAAAATAACCAGTTCTCCAAATTATCCACTTCATTCGGTAAGCCGATTGATGTGCACCACATATCCCTTCATGCACTTCATACATCAGCTTTCTGGCTTCTTCTTGACTCAAACATTTGAGGAGTACCCCATCTATGGATTTATAGTACAACTGGTCATCAAGGAGCACAAACTTGAGAGCTTTGTGATCGATTTTTTAAGTAATCGGCAACTTCCTTTCTCCAGTCATCAACTACTCGATTCTCATCCAAAGCATTAATCTCTTGATCCTCACGGTATCCCGAAGCAGTTTGAGCCAGTTTATTTGCCTCTTCATTATGCCCCCTAGGGATATGATGCAAGGTTGCTACCTGGAAATTCTTCAAAAGTTCTCGGCATTCTCATAATATTCCCTTAATACATCACTCTTGCACTCATATTGGCCGATCAGTTGGTTAATTACCAACTCAGAATCCCCGAATATCTCAACAGCAACGGCCTTTATTTCAGCAAGAAGCTGAAGTCCTCTAAGCAGTGCTTCATACTCTGCTTGATTGTTAGTAACATAAAATTCAATAGGGATGGCATACTTAAAAATCACCCCTCGTGGAGAAATCAAGAGAATACCAGCACCACCACCTTTGCTACAAGATGAACCATCAAAAAACAAAGTCCAAGGTGCAATACCTATCATGTTAGCAGAAGGATCATGATGTTGGGTAACAAAATCGGCAATAATTTGACCCTTTACTGCTTTTGCCGACTCGTACCTTAAATCAAATTCCGACAAAGCTAAAATCCACTTGCCAATCCTTCCATTTAAAATTGGCATCAATAACATATGTTTTATTACATCAAACTCAGAAACTACCCCGCATTTGGCATTTAACAAATAGTGCCAAAACTTGGTATATGAATAATACACACACAAGCAAAGCTTTTCCGTAGCCGAATACCTTGTCTCGGGATCTAGCAGTTTTCGGCTAAGGTAAGCTATTACTCGTTCTTTTCCTTCAAACTCCTGCATAAGGGCCAATCCTATTGTCAGGTTATCGGCCGCCACGTACAACTTAAAAGGCTTATCAAGCTGCGGAGGTACCAACACAGGTGGCGCCTTCATGTACTCTTTGATTTCATCAAAAGCTTTCTGTTGTACGTCACCCCATACAAACTCTTGATCCTTTTTAAGCTTTAACAGTGGAGAGAAAGGCAAAACTCTTTCTGACAAATTAGATATGAATCTTCTTACAAAATTAATCTTGCCGAGCAGTGATTGCAACTCTATAAGATTAGATGGAGGGACAACTTTGTCTATGGCTTCCATGCTCTTCTTACCAACTTCGATCCCTCCTTTATGGACTAGAAATCCTAAAAGCTCACCAGCCGAGACCCCAAAGACACACTTGTTCGGGTTCATCCTCAAACCATGTTTCCTAGTGCACTCCAAAGTCTTCCTTAAATCAGCTAGATGTCCCTCATGATTTCTAGACTTGATGACCACATCATCAATATAGATCTCCACGATTTTGCTGATCAACTCGTGGAAAATATAGTTCATGGCCCTTTGATAAGTTGCACCGGCATTCTTTAAACCAAAAGTCATGACGATCCACTCAAACAAACCAATATGACCAGGGCATCTGAAGGCCGTCTTTGAAATATCCTCTATTGCCATAAAGATTTGGTTATAACCAGCATTACCATCCATAAAGCTGATGACTTCATAACGAGCCGCTGCATCGACAAGCAAATCGGCAACTGGTATTGGGTAACCATCCATTGGAGTGGCTTTATTGAGATCTCTAAAGTCAATGCAGACCCTCATCTTTCTATTCTTCTTGTACACTGGAACTATGCTTGAAATCCACTCTGCATACCTGCATGGCCGAATGAAATTTGCTTCTAACAATCTTTCAACTTCTTTCTTCACATCGGCCAGTACCTCCTCTTTGAAAATCCTCCGAGGAGGTTGTTTGTAAGGACGATACCCGGGCTTAATCGACAATCGATGCTCAACAATAGAACGATTCAGTCCAGGCATCTCTGTATAATCCCAAGCAAAACAATCCTTGAATTCTTTTAGAAGGTCTATCAACTTTAATCTATACCCTGGGTCTAAATTTGCACTGATATACATCGGTCTTGGCTTGACATCATCACCAACATTTATTTATTCTAGCTTATCGGCCGACATAAACCCACGTCCCAGCTTTCCTTTGTTGCCATCGATTGGGTTCCCCATTAAAAATTGCTTTGAGAGTCGACTGTTTGGATCGGCTGTTGGTCCTTGTTGAATACGTTCACAGGACCTTCTTCCCATACTATTCCAGAGAAGCAATCGACGCCATCATACTCTCAGTAGGTAGGCTCTGTAGCAGCAACACTTACCGAA
This sequence comes from Microstegium vimineum, assembly GCA_022036555.1. Taxonomy (NCBI): domain Eukaryota; kingdom Viridiplantae; phylum Streptophyta; class Magnoliopsida; order Poales; family Poaceae; genus Microstegium; species Microstegium vimineum. Next base: position 34,205,652 of record CM039132.1, read on the forward strand.
TCATCAGCATGAACAACCTCAACATCATCTCCAATCCACTGAATGAGAATCTGATGCATGGTTGAAGGTATGCGGCAGTTAGCATGGATCCAATCTCTTCCTAAGAGTAAGTTGTATGCCCCCTTGCCATCAATGACAAAGAAGGTAGTAATCAAAGTTTTTGACCCAATCATCAATTTGACATGTACAGCTCCTCAGGTGTCAGAAGGATTGCTAGCAAAGTCCCTAAGCACCATGTCAGTCTTCAACAGTTCCTCATTGGTCATCCCAAGCTTCCTAAAGGTGGTATAAGGCATAATATTGATGGCAGCCCTCCATCAACAAACATCTTGGTTAGAGGCTTGTCATTGACGTATCCCTTCAAGTAAAGCGGCTTCAAATGTCGATGCTTGGCTGGCTTATCGAAAAATTCCCACTGAGTCAGGACAAGCTGGGCCATCAGATCTTCATATTCGCTTTCATCGAAATCTGTATACACCTCCTCTTGTATGTCTTGGCCTTCGGGAGCCATGAACTCTGATGGAAGAAAGAAAGCCATGCATGTATCAGCCGAATGGTCGTGTTCGTCGGGTTTTCTCTTAGGAGGCCATACCTATTTCCTCTCGGCAGTTGTTTGCGCCAGCTCCCTATTTCTCAAGCGTTCTACTCTCCTCTTCTGGCTCTTCCTCAACCCTGGTGGGCACCACTGTCCTTTCTGCCACACATATTCACGGTGCTCTTCCTCCTCAGCGCCTTCTTCATAATGGATCCACTCCTGATCGGCAAATCTCTTGCCTCACTGATCTTCAGAGCTGCCTATTTTTAAACACCGATTGTCCTCAGGAAACTGTGCTCCAAGTCTTTCATGGACTGGATGGCAGTTGACCCGGACTGCCTGTACCCTGAATATTGATCACTGCATTCAGAGCAATTGTTCTTAGTAGGCATCTTTAGGCCTTCATTCTAGCAATGCTTGAAAAACGGGCATCCCCAATGAGACTGCTCTTGCTTTCTCATATACTCTTGTGCTCTCCGGTACATCTCTTTCTCATACCTCCGATGTTCCTCCATGAACTCCTGTTCCTCATAATGCTTCCGCCTCTGATACTGCTCTTGCTCCCGTCGCCACTTGTTTAACAGAATCCGTGTCGTAACCCTGGGCCTGGAAGCTCCCCCTCTCTCGGTTTGGCTATCATGGAACTGATCCCGTTGCCGAAACTCTTCATTTGTAATTTGCCGATCAGGGTCAATAGCACCAGATTTTCTTGCTCTGTCTGAAGTTAGTACCTTCACTTTGCCCTTGTCTTTGGGGTCTTCTATGGCAACCATGTTCATGGAGAAAGATACTATGTTCTGCGCAAAAGGATTAGCATCAATTTTCATCTTACCGTCAAACTTCAAATGCCCCTCCTGAATAGCCTTCTGGATTCCCACTCTGAACACTCGGCAATCATTGATGGAATGGGTATTAGTATTGTGATAGCTGCAAAATTTCTTGTCCTTTACCCCTTCAGGGCGCAGCATGGGGTGCCCTTCTGGCAATTTGATGCGTCCCTCTCTTAACAACAACTCAAACAGCTTGTCTGACTTAGAGACATCAAATTCATAAGTACCCTTCGGCTGCCTCACCCTTCTAGAAGTGGTTGTCTCTCCTGAACCCTTGAGCCTGATTGCTCATCATCGCCAACCGCTGCGACAACCGACCAAGGTCATCAAAATCCATGCCGAATAGCTTATCTCTGACATTCGGCTGCATGCCTGCTATTGCCATCCCTGGCAACTGGTCATCTGGCAGATTCAAGGAATAGCAGAGGTTTTTGGTCTCTCTGAACCTGCGGAGATACTCCTGGGGTGTTTCATTAACCTTCTGCCTCAAGCTCATAAGGTCAACTAGCTTTTTCTCATTAGTGCCTGTAAAGAAATATGCATGGAATCTCTGCTCTAATTCTGCCCACGTACCAATGGAATTTGCCGGCAGAGATGTGAACCACGTGAAAGATGGCCCTGTCAGAGACAATGGAAAATACCGAATCCTCCAAGCTTCATCTGCAGACGCCTCTCCAAGCTGCATCAAGTATCGACTGATGTGTTCTATGGTGCTAGTATCATCCTGACCAGAAAACTTGGTCAAATCTGTGGGAGGCTTCACCTTCGGAGGAAGTGTCACTCGGTTATATCACTCTGGATAAGGGGACTTGTATGCATAGGACTGGTTCTTTGGCTTTAAGCCAAACTGATTCTGCATCATGTCTGCCATCCTATGCATGATAACATCAATATTTGAATTTGGAGCTCCATGCGCTTGCCGTTCAAAAGGTGACCCTGCTGAGTTTTTATACCCTGGATTCGAGAGAGCATCAATAGCATTGTAATCGGCAAACTCTTGATATCCGTCTCCATACATATTCTTCTGCAATCTGTTCGCTGCTGGAGACACCTTGAAAGCCGATTGTTGGACGTTTCCTGATGCACCGAACGTGAGCTGGCCATAAGTCATGGGAGGTTGTTGTCTCTGGTGAGGAACTATCCCACCTTGGTTCATGCCAGGCACTCCACTATCCTCAGCAGTCTTCTCCTGGTGCTTTGGCACATGGAACAATGTCGGTCCTTGCATTGGACCAGCAGCTTCCTCAAAGTACTTATCAGCAGATGGACCGAAAGTACTGACCATGATCATGCGAAACGTATTCAAGAAAGCCGTGTGATGATTTCTCATAGTGTCACTCATGGCTTTGTAAACCACTTCAGTAAGCTTCCGAGCATCCTCCTCTTTGGTGTAATTAGTATGATGTGGAAGGAGAGTCCTTGGGAGCGACTGCTTCTGAAAAACTTTGTTGCTTTTATTCTTTGAAAAAGACATCAAGCACTTGTGTTGAAACTCATCATATGCTTGCTGGACTGTATTCCTCAGGTCTTCTGGCAACTCATCCATAGTCACGTCCAGAACCTGGTTATTCTCGAATTCAGGCATCTTGAAATGTGTGGTCCCACTGGGCGTGCCAAAAGGTCTATTGAAACAAAATGTGGCGCACTGTGCCTAACACACAGCAAGCCAGAAAGTGTGGCTTCAATCGGGTACCTGAGACGTGCCAGTCAGTTTGACCTGAAACTAACAAGGGATAAAATCATTAGATACAAAACTGGAACATGCCGGGTGAGACCAGACAGTTCCATATATACGGCCCTAAAGCCACTTACGATGACATACAGCTATAGAAGTTGTCTGCCAACAAGTCTTATAGATCATTCGGCTAAAACAAACATAATGTACGTAAAACATTAATAGCCGAACATGCATGCAAGAGAAAAGTACGTGTGAACGAATCATAATTAAATGTGAGTTAAAGCATAACCAAGCTCGGCAATCCAACTGAGTTGGGGTCCATGATGAAGGAACAGGTAAGCTAACACGATCAAACTAATCAAAAGCTTGTATCTGCCGCACGATACCTAGCCTTATCAAAGCTTAAGCGTAATTAACATGCATGAACCCGCAACACGTAGCAATCTAGGTTAAACTAATTCGACTATTATAAACATAAGATCTATTTGTAAAGATAACATGAATAAGTATTAGAGCATAAATAGATCTATGATAAAGAATAAAGCCGAACCGTATCAATCTAGATTGGGCAAAAAGAGTGTTACAAATATATAAAATATCTAAAAACATGCAACACGTGATAACTTAGTGAATCTACTAGATCTTGCCAAATGTAATAGAGCCGATAACTATCTTGCTTTTGCTAAGCATATTGAGCAAATGTCTGCCGCACGGTATCTACTCATAAACGAAACATAAGCAAAGACTTCTTGATTGTCAAGCAAGGATTCGTCGCACGATCATTGAAAACAAACAAGACTACTTGCATCAACATCTAAATCCACCGCATGATACTAGACATAATAACAAGGTTGTCGGGACTTACGGAGCTCGACGGATCGATGGCTCCTCTCGAAGAACTCGATGACACAACAAAGGACTCAAAGTTGGCACGGGGCCGGTTGTATTGAACTGGTTGTGAACAGTTTTTATAATGGCCAAGGGTTTATATTTATACCCTAGTCATGACATGAGTCCTAAAAGGACACGACTATAAAAATATCAAAGGAAAACATGACATCTTTAACTTTACTTTCCTTCGGAGTCTTCATTGCTTTAATTGTCGCGATCTTCGTTGCCCGATCGGTTTTTGCTTGACGCTTTTGTCGCTTCTTCAACGGAAAACCGCCCTTCCTCAGAATAGACGACCGCACGATCAGTTGCCGAACCCTTGGAAATCAGCCGACTGCATGGACACTTGCCGAATCTTTGGAAATTAGCCGATCACACGATTACTTGCCGAACGCTCCGAACACTTGTCTCTGCAAATTTACTACGCACTGGCCACCTGTCATCTTCCTAGGCGTACCAAAATCCAGTGTTAACAATTGCTTTAAGTCCAGTAGCATCCATGTGCAGGAATATCCCATGATTTAGGAATATTGCTTTAAGTCTAGTATCCAGACCAATCACTACACTGTGATCAATGATTACCTATTTATGTACTCGATGATTTACATGTGATTATTGCCTTTGATTTTTGCTGATGGAGGAAGATAGACCTGGAAGACACGAGGTACAATGCCTATCAATGTTATGACCATGGAGTGATGTACCATAAACTAGGAAAAACCTTAAGTGTTTTCATGAGGTTGGTTATCATGACCAAATTAAAGATTGTAGTTTCCTGAGCTTACCAAACAACCTTTGAGATTTAATGCTTTAGTTCAACACTATGCACATAGTCTTAAGAGGCTCAAGGCCATGTATGTACCACCACGTTTCCTTGACAAAATGTAACTGAATTTATCTTAGAGATACTTGTTGAACTATACTGTCATCTATGTCTGAAAACAGATATATATTTAGACCAATCTTAGCTAATCATGGTACGAACCATTGTTTTAACGGTTCATGGTAGTGCTAATCTCTAGTTGGTTCATCTTATTTGCTCTACTTGTTCATCTAAGTGATACAGATCCTAGAATCTCATATATATGTCTATTACAGATTAATACAATGCAAAATAGTTGTTCTCGAGCACCATTGGGAGACAAGACTAACACCACTAAAGAAGGTTACATAATGCAATATGCTATGCAATATTCCATTGTGTTTTCTATGTATATGTTGTATCATTTTTTAAACAATCACCGGTTCACGCTAAAGAACACAAGAGGGAAAAGGATAGAGCTAAAGAACACAAGTGGGAAAAGGATAGAGCTCGATTGCATACAATGTCGCAAGAACAAAGGGATGAAAAAATAAGAGGTTGAGAGCCCCATGTGTTTGGTTTTGAGTAATTGATGAAACCTACCTAAGTACTAACCTTGATCTCTAAGTGTGAATCATGACATAGGTTGGTACATACCATGTGATGGAGCTAATGGATCAAAGGTGGTGATGGCAAAGCTCTGGCATGGTGGTGCAAAGGAAAATGGAAAAGGATTCAAGGCAAAGGTGAAATAGGAATCCATTTTCGGTTTGGTGATCAAGACACCATAGAGGGTGTGATCACATTTAGGATAGATAGCCGTACTATCAAGGAGGGAGATCTCGTGTTTGATTACGGTTATCATGTGCCACTAGGTTCTTTGCATTGCATATAAAATCAATTGAACTAGTGAGAACAACCAACTTAATTCCAAGAAAATCTGAACTAAAAGCTAACACATGTGCATAAGTGTTGAGATCACTTAGTGTTAGCCCTTGGAAGCTTGGAAGAAAGTTGGAGGTAGTTTGGACCAAGTTTGGAGGTCCGGATGCTAGGGTTTTGATGTGTCCGGACATTCGTGTATGCGTTCGGATGCATAACCGAGGCAGTCTTTGCTGTGGTCAGAGATCCGGATGCTGTTGCATGTCCGGACGCTGAGTCCGGACGTGCGTCCGGAGTGGCGTTGCTCTCTGTTGCTTTCGGTGTCGAACTGGAAGAAGGTTCGGACGCTAGGTTGTGTCCGGACAGGAGACTCCGGACGTGCGTTCGGAGGAAAAGTGCTCTCTGGAACCTCTCTGCTGGGGTCCGGACGCCACTAGGTGTTGGTCCGGAGTAGCACTGTTGAGTGCGTCCGGAGATGCGTGGCGAGCAGTGGTGCGCGCAGGAAAGAGCCGTTTCAAACGGCAGGGCGACCGGACGCATGCGGCATGGTCTGGACGGCGCGTTCCGCGCGTCCGGAGGCCGCGTCCGGAGTGGCAAATAGAGAGCTTGGCTCTCGGCTGGTGAAGGGTCCGGACGTGGGTGTTAGTCCGGACCCCCTGTGAAAAGAGCGTCTGGAGTGGACGCAGAGACTCAGTTTGTGGGGCAAAACGGCTAGTGTTTGAGTGGAGGCTATATAAGGTGATATGGCCAGCCCTTCGGGTATTCTCTTGCACTCCTACTTCACTCACACACTTGTGCTTGCTTGAGATTGCTCCACCCACTCATCCTCTTGACATAATTGACATATTCTGGAGAGATTGAGTGAATCCAAGTGCATTGCTCATTGATTGCATACTAGTGGCACTTGGTGATCGTCGTCTTCGTGGAAGCTCTTGTTATTCTTGGAGGTTTCCACCTCCTAGACGGCTTGGAGCGACGAGGAACGTTGAGTGGAGGAAGGTGTTTGTCTCCGACTCGGATCGGTGGATTGTGAGGGGTTCTTGAACCTTCCCCGCGGGAGTTCGCAAAAGGTATCTCTAGTGGATTGCTCGTAGCTTGTGGATCCCTATCTTGTGTTGGTTTTGCGGCACCCGGTGACGGGATTGGCATGTGATGCCAATTAGCGCGTGAACCTCCAAGTAGGTGAATCGCTACAATGAGGACTAGCTTATTGGCAAACAAGTGAACCTCGGTAAAAAAATATTGTGTCTCATTGTCTCTCTACCGAGGATTCTCATTGGCTATCTATTGTTTGATTGATATTCTCTTCGCGGCGGTATAACTTCTCTAACTCTAGCTTTGCATTACTTTCTTACATTCTTGCAAAGTAGAGATTCTAGCTTAGCTTGTGTAGCTTGGTCTTGTAGCACTAGTTCTCTAGCTCTTGTGTGTGACATAGGGTTTATCTTGCTAGAAATTAGAATTGTGGTAGGTGGCTTGCCGACCCTAGTAGTGCTAGTGCAAACTTGCTTTTCGCCGTGTTTTATTCTAACAAGTTTGCCTAAGTGTTGTTGTAGAAAATTTTAATAGGCTATTCACCCCCTCTAGCCATATCTAGACCTTTCAAGTGGTATCAGAGCCGGTACACCGTTCTTACAAGGCTTAACATCCCACGGTGTTAAAATGACTCAAATCAACAACACCAAGAGGCCACCCAAGTTTGATGGCACCAATTATAACTATTGGAAGGCATTGATGACCACCCATATCAAATCAATCAACCGGAAGATATGGTTGGTGGTTGAGAAGAAGTTTGAGGTAGCAAATGAGGAGGCACCCACCGCGGCCGAGGAGGAGAAGCTCCAAAACAATGACATTGCTTTGAGTGCCATCCATGAAGTAAACTCAAGAGAAGTGTTTGAGCAAATCAAGAACATTGAGAGAGCTCATGATGCATGCAAGAAGCTAGAAGAGTCATATGAAGGGACTTAGTCCATGAAGGGGGGCCAAGGCATACATCTTGAAGGAGAAGTTTGCAAGCTTCAAGATGAAGGAAGATGAGAATGTGTCGGAGATGTTCAATAGGCTTGAGGTGCTTATCAATGACCTCAATTCACTTGGAGAGAATGTGGAGAACAAGGAATTCTCATTCAAATTTTTGAGGAGTCTTCCCATAAGATTTGAAATGCTAGTCACTCTATTGGTGAGGAGTGGATTGGACACAATGACACCAAACTAAGTTCTTGGTGAGGTGATAACCGATGATACCTTTAGAGAAGACAAGGACAAGATAAGAGAAAACAAGGAGAAGAAGGATGAGAAGAAAGATGAGAAGAAGAAGAGTGTGGCATTCAAAGCCACATCATCATCAAGGGGCAAAGAGAAGATCAAGTGTGATGATTCAAGCAATGATGAAAGCTCAAGCCAAAGTGATGATGAAGAAGAAGAAATGGCTCTATTTGTCAAGAAATTTGGCAAATTCATGAAGAAGGGCTATAGAGCAAGAAGGAAGAAGAGCTCACACAAGTTCAATGAGAAGGATAGAAGATGCTTCAAGTGCAATAGCAAAGGACCATCTCATTGCGGATTGACCTCATCATAGTGACAATGAAGATGAGAAGAAGGGCAAGAAGAAAGAGAACAAGATGTTCCTCAAGAAGAACAAGAAGGAGGTTCATATTTGTCACTTGGGATAGTGATTCCTCAAGTGATGATGACTCAAGTGATGATGAGAAGAGATCAAGCAAGAAGAAGGCTCTTGCAAGCATTGCTATGAAGTACAAGATATCTCTCTTTAACACTCCATCGACTTGCTTCATGGCTCGGTCCACTAAGGTACAATCCGATGATGAGTGTGATTCTAGTGATGATGATGATGATCAACCCACTAAAGATGAACTAATTGAAATGTTGGAAGATGCTAAGACTCACTTTGATCTCAGGAGAAAGGAGTGCAAAGCATTGCGGAAAGAGCTTCAAGCTCTCAAGCAATCCTTTGATGAGCTAAACCGCTCTCATGAGAGGCTATAGGATGCCCATGAGAAGCTTGGAAAAGCTCACTATAAGCTTGAAAAGGCTCACTCATCTCTTGTTGAGCAAAAGGAGAAAGAGCAGTTTCAACAAGTAACATGGGAACAACTTGTGACATAATCAATGAATCTTTCTATGAACCCATCATCATCACCCCAACTAACCCTTCTTGTAGCACTTCTAACTCTATCTCTTCTACTAGTGATGTTATCTCTTGTGATGCTTCACTAATGGTTGAGAATGAGACCCTTAAGAAGGAGGTTGGTAAGCTCACTCTAGCCTTAGGCAATGCCTATGGTGGAGACGCCCCGCTTGCTTAAGTGCTTGGGTAGCCAAAGGTTTTCCCTTTGCAAAGAGGGATTGGGCTATACCCCCAAGAAAGGCAAGGCGGCCTTTGTGACTCCAAAGCCTCGCTTTGTGAAGAGCAATGGCCGGTTGTGCTCAAGTTGCAATCAAGTAGGGCATGATGAGCAATATTGCAAACTAAATCTAAGCAAGATAAAATTTACAAGTGCATCTATTCGCTTTGATTCTAGTTATGTGCTTACCAAGGGCAAGAAAGGTGTGATTGCTAGTACATGGGTACAACCCAATGAGAGCTCAAAGAAGAAACCTATTTGGGTACCTAAGTCCTTAGTCACTAACTTTGGAGGACCCAAGCAAGAATTGAATTGTTTTGTAGGTCAATTATAAAGCCGGAGGGAGGCATTGGGTGCTTGATAGTGGGTGCACTCAACATATGACCGGAGATTCAAGAATGTTCAACTCTATCAAGACAAATGATTGCAATGGGGTTGATTTTATCACATTTGGTTGACAATGGCAAAGCAAGGTCAAAGGGCTTGGTAAGATTGCAATATCCAATGACATGAGCATATCCAATGTGTTGCTAGTAGAGAGCTTGAACTTCAACTTGCTATCCGTAGCTCAACTTTGTGATCTTGGTTTCAAATGCATCTTTGGAGTTGATGATGTAGAGATCATAAGTGTAGATGGCTCTAACTTGATTTTCAAAGGATTTAGATATGAGAATCTATAATTGGTTGATTCAATGCTAGTGAAACTCAATTGTCAACTTGCTTGCTATCCAAATCTAGCATGGGTTGGTTATGGCATAGAAGGCTTGGTCATGTTGGTATGAGGCAATTGAACAAATTAGTCAAGCATGATCTAGTTAGAGGCTTGAAAGATGTGGTCTTTGAGAAGGATGGGCTTTGTAGCTCTTGTCAACCGGAAAACAAGTTGGAAACACTCACCCTAGAAAGAGTATGATGAGTACTTGCAAACCATTTGAGCTCTTGCACATGGACTTATTTGGACCAACACCGCCTATACAAGTATTGGAGGAAACAAATAACGGCTTTGTGATAGTTGATGACTCACTAGATATACATGGTACTCTTCTTGAGTCACAAGAGTGACACGTTTGATACATTCAATATCTTTCTCAAGAGATGCCAAAATGAATTTAAAACAACTATGAAGAAAGTGAGAAGTGACAATGGTAGTGAGTTCAAGTAATACAAGAATTGATGAGTGTAACACCCCAAAATTTGCATTGTTTTGAAAAGTGCTAATTTGATTTAATTATGCTTTTACTGCTATGCATTTAATATATAATTGAGACAAAAATATATAGTTTTGGTGAAATTAAAATTGTCATGTAGCAACATGTTGAGCATTCGTGCTGGAGCATTTTGATTTCTGTGATGATGGTTATGAAAACTTATTCAAACCTGTTTTTGAAAAAGGATTTGCGAAAACAGTTTTGGAAAAAGGAAAAGGCCTTTCTTTTTCTCCTTTCCTCCTTCCTTCAATATGGCCCGAGGCCTTTCTCTCCCTCTCTTTTTTTTCGGCTGCTTGGCCCAGCTCGGGCAGTCTCCCTTCCTCCCCTTGGCCTCGGCCCGTTCCAACCACGTGCCCACCCATCTCTCTTTTTTTTACGCGGGCCAACATCCTGGCCCAGCAGCGCAATGCTGCATCTCTCCCCCTCTTTTCTCTCTTGTGGCGCTGACTTCACGGGGCCACATGTCAGCGTCCTCCACCTCTTCTCTTCCCGTGTTCGTGTGGAACACGAAGGCCGAGCCGAGGTCAACCCCAGCCGAATCCCGATTTCCGCGGATATCTTTCCTAATCCGCACGGGATTGCACCCATGGACACCACCGCATAACCCCACCACCTTTGGTTTCCCATCTATTCACCTAGCGCCTCGCCCTAGCCCGTACAGCGAGTTCCCAAGCTCAAGTTCAGCCGCTGCCACCATTGGTGACCGCCCGAGCTCCATAGACCCCCCCGCTGACCTTCTCCTCTTCCAAAGCAAGGTACGGGACCCGTGATCCCTCTCGCATCTTCGTTTTCGCGTTTCGTGGCCCTCATTGCTTTGCAACACATACAGGGAACCATGTCCCCGTGCCGAGCCGCCAGCCGTCCCTGTTCCTCCCACTGCCCGCGCAAGAGCCCGAGGTGAGCTCGCATCGACCCGCTCTCTCTCACGGTGCCCTCGGTTTTCCGTGAGGTGGTCCGTATGCCCCTATTCATTTGCGACGACGAGCTTTTCGCCGGAATCAATGGAAACCCCGCCGGTCTTCTGTTCCCCGGCCGGTAACTCCTTATTTCCTCCCCTGTTCTAATCTCGTCCGTCCGTTCTTGATCGACGACCCTCAATCGCTGATACCCTTTTGCCTTGACCATTTTGCAAAAGAAACCCCCAAAGACTTTATGTATGAACCCGCCATCCTTGGCGTTTTCAGTTAATATGCTTTTCACTTGTGAGAGGCGTATTTCCTTTCGGAATTTGATTTATTCAAAATAAAATGAAAATCTTTATTCACAGAATTGCCATTCGATTTCAAAACCCCATAACTCTCGTTTTAAATCCGTTTTGACCCGTTCAAATTGCGTTAGATTCGTAATAAAATTCTCTACATGTAGTGCCTTTGTTTAGTTAGTTTTGAAAAAGTTTATATTCATGAGTAGATTTAAATTAATATCTTTGTATAGGAAAAACCTGTTTAATCCATAACTTCGTCGTTTTAGCTCCGTTTTTCGTGCACGAAACATCAATGTGATCATAGCAATACGAAAGTTTAAAGTTTTATAAACTTTTCATCTTGTTTTATTACTGTTGGTGTACTGTTCTAATTATAGCTTTGTTTGCTTCTGTATGTTTGTCTGTTGGTTCATGGTGTTGTTTGATGGTCGGTCTAGACGTTGAGCAACCGTTGAGGAACCTGACCTTTCTTCGATCAGGAACAACAGGATCAGCAGGAATTCTTCGAAGAAGGCAAGTATAACATGGGATTATCCTTGTTTGTCCTATTCATGATTAATATAACTCATATGCATGATTCCTTGTTACCATAGTAAGATCCTAGAGATTGATATCCAAAAATACCTTTTACCTACAATTTGTGCCCCACATATGATTAGTATTGCTAGCGCTCATCCCGGGATGTACATGATCTTATCTTTTTAATGATTTAAATGCAATAATGATAAAACTCGCTTTTTAGAAACATTGGATTATAGGAGCTTACTGTAGGGCAAAAGCTGGGATATACAGTACAACCACAGGGCTATATGGCTCTGGCTTTAACTCATTATGGGGACCTTTTCTAGCTCGTTCAGTGGTTACCTTTATGGCGCAAAATGGGGCGTGGCGAAAACGGGTATAGTTGGTTCCTAATCTTTGGGCATGCGCGAAGGAGGTGTGACCGTAGACAGGTTGGCTCATATCCCCCTGTCATGAACCTTGCGGCTCAAACTTGTTAGACGAACCCTTGAAAAGTTTCATAGTGTACCCTGCCCGCCACCTTGGCAGTGTTTTGGGAGTAATTAAACCGGGGGCAAAACGGGCAACACACTCGTGGGTAAATTTGGGTACACCTCTAATCAGAGTTAAAAACTATCATGATAGCCGTGCTCACGGACACGAGCGGCTTGGGAAAACTCACAAATTATTGGTTCTTATTTCTATGTGTCTTATGCAAGTTTTTTATTCATTATTGTATCATTGTCATTACTTTTTGATCATGGATATTTGAGCTTATGCAAATTACCTTGGTAATTGTTGATATTAATATGAATTTGATCTACTTAAAAGGCTTACCGCTATGAACCATGCATATCCTTTTGAGCTTCATGAACCCCGTGTTATATTTGTTGAGTACGTATGTGCTCACCCTTGCATTCAAACACCAAAGATAAGATTGGATTGATGATTATCGCAATGAGAATATCTTGGAGTCAACCAGTCAACCAGTCCCTTTTGGAGCTTCCGCAGAAATCGTTGTCTCAGTTATACTTTACTTGTTTAAGGACTCTGTATTGAAAAATTTAAATTTGCTATGTAAAAGCATTGTGATGGTACTTTTATAATTTGTCAACTCAGTGTGCGACTATTCCTGGGGTGCACATGAGCCCTTTTATGCACTTGTTTTCTTCTTAAAAACGGGTGTGACAAATTGGTATCAGAGCAAGTGTTGACTGTAGGATCAAGCCTAGTAGTTCTGGTCTCTATCTAAAGTTTAGTTTGCTAAAAAAAAAATTTTCTACAGCCTTGTCCTTTTGAATTGACTATTTTTCCCAAATGGATTTATTAACTCGAGTTATGACTATTTTACTGCAGTGCATCAGAATCTCTCGCCAGAAAATTTCAGATTTGCATGTAATATGATTTTGAGGGTATAAAATAATGTTTTTAAGCATAATTTTTTTATGTTTTTTGGGAAAACAGATGCCTCGTTGATGGAAAACGAGGTTGCTACGTAGCTGGAAAACAAAATTTTTTTGACCTCAAAAACCAGGATCTACTGCTAGTCTAGGGTTACGGGATTACCACTAGACGCGCAGGTGCACGGAAGAAAGACTGATGTAGTCGTGGCGTCGTAGCAGGCAGTGCAGTTGCGTGTCGTCCGTCTCAACGCCCCTTCGCGCGGTTCGTCCTTGTGCTCCAGATGCAGCACCTCCGAGGAATCCCACACGTGCAGGGAGGAAGCGTTGCCCTCCGGACTGCTAGGTCCGCAGGAGCAAAAGGCGCGAGCGTGGGGGGGCGTCGGCGGCTGCCAAAAGGTGTGGATCGATTCGCCCCGCCCCACCCCTTGCTTATATAGGCGTCCCCAACGAGCTCCCACGTGGGAGGCCCATTAAAACCCAAACCATCTAAATTCGGGTCCAACCGAATTAGGCTTCCACCCCCTTAAGCTGGGGACCCTATGGCTCACGCATACATAGACAGGGGCCCCAAATAAATCTTTACCCCGACCAATAGTTTTTATAGCGGCCTCTAGCAAGGCGTTGCAACTCCTATGCATACGCTATGATCATATCAGACGAACCACTATGACCATGTACAAGTTATTCCCCCTTTCCCCCTCGTTAAGGTTAACCCGGGGGGTTTAACTTAACCCAATCTCCATGCATTTTTTGACCAACACTGAGTGATCCCCTGATATCCCTTTACGAAGAAGGGGAAAATTCCCCTTGGATTGTCATTCACGATTTTCCCGACCCCCAAGACCACCTTTATAACTACCAAAACGGAGTACCTTTGAAGTCCTAAGTAGATCGTTTAAATCTTGATTTACATACCACAATCTCAGGTCTAAGGACAAAACGTACATAAATGAATGAGACTTTTTTGTTGGGTGTAGGCTTTGTCTCACATGTCCCCACATTTTTTAGTTTGAATCTATGTCTAGGGGCTTGTTGAAATAGCCATAAAATAATTGGGGTTAATTCAAGTTTTGGTCTTTACAAAAATGTGCCCAGGGACAATTTTAAAATAACATTCAGAAATTGAGTTCCCCAAACAATTCACTAATCGTAAAATAATATAGTTGTCTTAATGGATATTAAAAGAACACTTTATTAATATGGATACAATGGAAATTAATCATCTACATGTTAGCTTGGGCATATTCCAAACTCTCCCTTGCACTAAGTTAATCTCTTAGTGTCAAATCCCATGCCCTAAAGTGTGCCTCATGCTTAGGGGGAAGGCCTTTGTAAAGGTTTGAACATTCAAACCCGTATGTTTTTGCAATTTTGTTATTGCCCGCGATTGGAAAAGATAAAATTTCCCGCATTTACATTTTTTGTTCTTTTGGTGTTTCCCTTGGTCCTGGGTAGCTCATTGTTGTAAAGTTTTTCAATGGAGGGGACGCATTTGGAAACACCCAAGTTAAATGGGGGGAACCTCCTCCCCTAACACTTTTTGCGGGGGGAAAAAGCTCCCTTGTATTCGGTTTGTTGTGAATACCCCGTCTCTGTGGAATTTTTAAAACTTTTTGCACCCCCTTAAAATTGTGAACAAAAAACCTGATGAGACTGTAAATCATCTATGTTAGTTTGGAAGTAGCATCTTTTGAACCCTTTTTCAACGAGTACTATTACCTCCATAGTTAGGAAAAATTTTAGTCTTTGAAGTCTTAAAAATGTTTTTAACAAGGTCCAGTGACTCTACTGGTGGTTGGTACCTCTCGCACCTTGAGCTATGAAAATTTGGGGCGGTAATTTTGGGTTAATGTGGAACAACGGGAAAGATATGGAACCCTTACCATTGTTCCGTCATCAGCTGCAAAGGCATGTTCTCGCGAAAGTTTCCCATGTGACATAGGCAAAAACCCTTTTTGGTTTTTCCCCTGTTGAACCGTTTAACCCCTTGAAATGTATGTCTCTTATTAATCTATAAGCCTCTTTGATCTTCTTATAGATTTTGATCCCCAAAATGTATTTTGTTCCCCTAAACCCTTTCAAAAAAAAAACTTTTATTCAGTAAATCTTTACGATTGAACATGGAATGATTCCCAATAATGTATGTCATGCAACAAGATTAAAAATACAACAGCGTCCCTTTCCTTCTTGTAAAACAAGGTTTTCTTATTCTGACGAAAGCCAAACCCTTTGATATTACAAAACAAAATTTTTAACTGAGATGCTTGCTTTAACCCATAAATGGATTTCTGTGTTTGATTTTTTTCCAGCTTTTTTAGGATCAACAAAACTTCGGGCTTTTTATAAAACAATCCTCTTCTTTCCATTTAGAAAGCTGTTTTAACACCCTCCCCAAATTTATAATCGAAATAAGCAGCAATTGCTAGAATGATCGGATAGTTTTAAGCATGTACGGCGAGAAGTTCGTGTAGTCAACCCCTTGAACTTCCCGAAAAACCCTTTAAAACAAGTCGAGTTTTAGACGTGAACGTTTCCATCTACCCTTTTTTTTTTATGCCCCTTTGCATAAAATTTGGTTTCCCCCCATCGGCGGGTCCCCCAATTTCCCAAAAACTTGTTTGTCTCCAGGGAATCTATTGGTTCAGGCACTTTGCCATTTCTCGGATTGGGCCCATCATTGCTTCGCGTACGTTGCGGGTTGTCATCGTTACAACAAATTCCCCCTTTGCCCCGGATTTTGTGCCCTTCGTGGTTGTGGTGTTGTTTCTTTGAAAGGTATTAATTGTTTGCTACATTAGCATCATGTAGAGTTTTCTCTTTGGTCATCTTGAACTTCTTCAAGATAACCCTTTTTACCTTTTTTCTTTGTTGAGAAACTCTTTCTCTAAGAAAACACCATTCGGAACAAACACTTTGCCCCCTTTATGGTTGTAGAAGTAAAACCCTAAGTTTCTTTGGATATCCACGAAAAGCTTTTGACTTGGGGGTAAATTTATCTGACATAAATGTTTTACTAAATTCACAAACCCCAAAAATTTTGAAAAGACAAACTGGGGTCTTACCGTCCCTATTATATGTGTCTTGATACGGACTTAGACGGTACCCTATTCAATGTGAAAGCGGTTTTTTTTAGAGGTATCCCCCAAAAAGAGAGTGGTGGTCTGGGTATATTGACCGAACCCTGTCCCAAAAAAGTCCCTTAGTGCTGGCACGCGTTTCTTAAAGGGTTCCCGGTGGGTAAGTGTGGAAAATTCCCCCAATTTTTAGTGTTGCTAAAATCATGGTAAATATTGCCCCCTCGATAGATCGCAAGGCTTTAATTTTTTTGCCCAAATTTATTTTATTTATTCTGAAATTTTTTTAATTTTAAAAAGTTTTTAGACTTATGCTTCATTAGGTAGAATATCCAACTACTAAAATCTCGAAAAGTTATGAAGTATTTAAAACCCAATTTAGCGTGGCTATTGGTCCACATACTCGTTTTCGAGTTCCAAAAGTAGACGCCCTCTCAGGAAATCTTTGAATGGGCCTTTGGGTTTTTGCCCAGTAGGGAGCCTCACATGTTGTATGATTCAAAATAAAGAAGCTAGAAAATTCTGGAGTCTTTTATGGATTTCATTATTGACCCCAAAGCAAAGCCCCAAATAGTAGAACTTAACTCATTAAACCGAGGCCTTTTTTGATTAAATTTACATAGGTGTTATCAAAATTTAAAAAAAACAATCCTTTTTCAATGGTTGCAAAAGCCAAAATGTTTCTTTGGAACACAACCATTGTCTTTTCTCGCAAAAGAAAAACCCTCTTCATAACATGAAGGTGACAAATGTTTGACTTTAAAATAGGAACAAAATAACATTTTTTCAATTCCCTGATAAATTTTGGGAGGTGAAGTTGCTGTCCAACGCCAAGCAGCAACTTTGCATTGTTGCCCCCGTGGAAATCAACTTGCTTTTCTGTGTTTACTTTTCCATTCCGCCCCCTTTTTGCAAATAGAGCAACCGATCCCGGGATCAAAAAAACCCCGGAATTAATGTAAGATAGCGAGAAAAAAATTGTAACATAAAAGAAAGTGTCAAGCAGGGGAGTACCCTTTTTAACCCCAAAAACCTTTTTTAAGGGCTCCCAAATTGTTGCAGTTTTCTTCCAAGGGCTTTCCCCCTTTCAATGAAAAATATTGCTTCAGCAGTGGTCCATAGGGGAGGGGGTTTGGTTAGAGATTCTCTTTAGCCCTTTGCCTTTTTCTTCACCCCGCCCCTTTTTTAAAATTAGGTTTTTTTGGAGCCAACATGGTAGTGCTGCTGCCTTTTTGAATCAGTTTGCTGTTTTTAAACATCCACACAATTCATTAAGCCCTTTTTCCGCCCCCTGCATATGGTTTTGTTCGAGATGAAGTTTCCTAAAAGGGCGAAAGAGAGAAGAATGAAATCAGTTGCCAATTTGCCAATTGCGAAGTAGCTTCTCCAACTTGAGGTAACCAACCCTCTTGTTACATGTGGCCCCCCAGGGCGCCTCACCAGTTTGGGTTTTTGCAAGGCTTAGAGACATTGAAAAATTTCAGTCAGCGTTGAGTTTGGAACTTCTTCAAGCGCCCCGATTATGTTCGTGAAAGATTGTTTTCGAATGTTGTAGATCAGGTTCCTACAAGCAAGCTGGGAAATCACTTCAAAAATCGATACATGTTTCTTGAAGCGGTTTTCTTGCAGTGGGGGTGATTTCTCAGGGTTTATTGGTAATGGGGTGTTTTAGAATATCTTTTTTTTTAGTGAGAAATTCTCAGGCTGCGGTCCAATCACATAATTTGTTCCTTAATTATCTTTTTCAGAATTTTGCAAAGTAAATGGTTTTTTATGGGGGCCTCTACAACAAAAGTAAAGAAAAAAATAAGAAATGTATCATGAAGGGTAAATTTTTTCAAAATAAAAAAATACCCCAAAATCAATATCCCCCAATTTATATTAGTGATTCAAGACCCCCAATAACAAATAAATAGTGAGCTTTGCATCAGTAGAAAAAAAGGTAGATCGGTAAGAAACTTTGTAAACTATCAATATGACTTTTTTGTTGGGGCATCTTTGTCATCAACTCCCCCTGCTTTAAAGGGCCCTAACATTAGGATAACTTGTTCAAGTAACCCAAACTTCTGTGTAAGTGCCCCAGAAAATGTTGCAAGGAAAATGAGTGACCCCTAAATTTTTAGACCCCCACCAAAGTACAAGAATGTGATAGTGCAAGGTTTGGGGAAGCATAAACTTAAAAAATTGTGGGGATTTTACTTTACTTTTTTTATGTAGACAAAAAATAATAGGAACAACAAAAGTAGAAAAATGGAAACACATTCACACTAGTGATTGGGTTGGCCCTTTAAAAAATGGTGTTTTTTCCCCCCATCAGCCATCATGGTGATCTCCATCGCCATGTCCCAGGGGTTTTACTCCTTCTTGTATAAGTCCCCCAAAAAATTTTACGAAGTATACTAAATTTTAGTGCAAGATCACAAGATGGACGCAGGCCCCTACATCAAAAAACAACAATATGCTCCGCCTGTTGTTTCATGTCCGAGGGGATGAAAATTACTTTTAAAAATAGGCCTACAATCACATAAAAATTGCAAAAACAAATTAGGCGTAGAACGATTCTAGGCATATGCAGATTGCATTTATGGAATCATATGAAATCTCTTGGACTAATTCTAGCCCAAAATTTATGGGATTTCTAGTCGATTACATGATGATTATTCCCCAGGACCAAAGCGCCCGGTTTGACCCGGTTTCTTCGATAATTTAATTGATCCAACTCGCCCTGACTGGATTTACTTGATCTGTTAATCGGATGGCGGAATTTCCCAGGTACGGTAGGTCAATGATACATCCCGCAAAATGTTGAACCGTTTTTTGAATGTGTCAAATGGATCGAAGCTTGATTGGTGGTGATTTTTTCCCATGGGCATGGTAAAGTATGGCTGATATGGCCGATGGGAGAGTGGGTACAAAAGGTCAAGTTTTTTCCCGTGGAAGCGGGGTGTTTTATCAACAAAGGTTAATTGGCGGTCTTGCCGATTGTGATGAGTTGTTTTTGCTCATTCCCGAGAAGATTCTTTGCTGTTTGGAAAAGGACCGTTGCCGTTTCCCGAAAAGGGCTCTTCCCGATTGCCGATGGAAGATAGTTCCCGTTCCCGACAAGGGTTTTTTCCCGATTCCCGAGAGGGGATGTACCAATGGGGAAAAATGTTCCCGATCCGATGGCGTAACTTAGCGTTTGGGGTACTAAAGGGTTTCCCGATGGCCCAAAAGAAGGAAAGGGGGGATTAAAGGGATTGCCGATGGAAGTTTCCATGAGAAGAAGTATTTTTATAGTATTTTTTGATTTGGGGCTCTTGCAGGGGGGTCGTTTTTTTTCCCCTTAAAATAGGTGGTTTGTTTGGGAAAATAAAATTGTTATTGGCTCCCTGCGCGAGTAGTTTCCTTTAAATGGGGTTTTTTTTTAGGAAAAATTTTTGGTGTGTCATTGTAAAATCCATGGGGAGAAAAAATATGACCCCGAGGGCTGTGAAAATATATCAACCCAAATTCAAACCAATCAATTATTTTTATCTTATTTACCTTTCCAGCAATTACCCTTTTATGCTTAGTTTTGCTTTAACGATTTTTAAAGCTTTCGTTTTGCGCATCCCCTTGATCTGCTCAAAATCCTTGTTTTTCCCGTGTGGGAGTCCCTTTTGGTTTTGGCAATCGGGCGCATGCTATTTCCCTCGTTAGCTCTGCTCTAATTTACCCGTGATAAATCTGGCCTTGACGTCCGGGCGCATCGCTGCGTCTCTTTCATTTTGTCATAGTTATCATCCTTGCGTGGATTGGTCAAACGACTGGCACGCCTCGACTTGAGCTGTGGGTTAAACCCCGAGTGTTACGATCTGCCTTTTTTTTGGGGTCAACACCTTTTTGGCCCCCCAGTGGCCCGATTATACAAATTACACACCCCGGCATGGCTGATCACGCCGTGTTAATAAAGGGGAAATGTCATTGAAGTTGTCTGAGGCGATCTGAAGATACGAAGGGCCATGGAGGGGGTATGGGGGGAATACAGGCGTGTATCTCAAATCCTTTCAGCCTCAGCAGGGCGGCGAAGCAATTCGAAGCAAATCCCCCCGTTGTCACGGCGGTCACGTACACCCCAAACCCCTGGAAGCTAAAAAGGGGGTTAACCCCCGCTAAAAGTCAGTTTGTTTAACCACTCTGCGTGCTGTCCAATACTGTTAAAATGCTGTTGCAAAACATTCAAAGAAGGACATCCCGCGTATCCCGGGGCCCAGCGTCCCATAAACCCCTGGGATGGATCTGCAAGCCATCGGCGTCTCAGATGGGTCTTCCACCCGGTGGAAACATGGGCGGTGGGCTACTACCAAGACCGAACCCCGGGCGTGCTACCAATTCAAGCGATCCACCCGCGTCGGCAACTTCGGACCAGCCCCGCAATGGTGGGGATCGGTATGCTCCGAATCTATATGCTGGCTCTAACCGGGTTTGAGGGAAGGTTTAAACCCGGAAGAACTCTACAGCATCGGCAGCACAGCCACACCCGGGTCATATGATGCACAACCCGGGCCCCTCTCTGCCCATACAGTGCCATCAGTGATCTCCAAGTGACCCACATACCTTGTGCACCATCGGCAAGCTCTGTCCGATGAACACATTATAAACCGGTAGTAAATCTCTGGCGGAAACGCTCAAGCCGGAGTCTTTCCCCCAAGGGCAATTGGTGATCAATTGCCCAAAGTTTAAAAGAGGAAGCTCCGGTCAGCTATCAACCATGGGAAAGTCACATGTCGATGCCTTACAATATGGGATGGGTAAACCCAGCCCCCGGCTCGCGCCCGGCCGCCAATGTGTTTTTATGGGGGCCCATTACACCAAGGGGATCATCGGTACAACAACCGTAAAGTACAGTTAACCCACCCCGCCAAGTATGTCAAATCATCCATGGGTAACCCAAACCGATGCATGATGCAAACGATGATGCTGCCCTGCGACAACTGCAAATCTTAAAGGGGGCGTCAGCGACTCCCCCAAAGCTTTCCCAATTTCCCATCGGTAAATCAGCGAGCTAGCGCCCAGGATGGTGTGGCCCCGAACTGACATCCCAAGAGGCGCGCAGCCGACCCCCCGTCGAAATCACCCAAAGAGGGGGGAAGGCAGGATGCTTTGGGGCGCAAGTTTGCCAAAGTCAGAAGGGCAATTCGGTAAAAAACCCCAAGGTCAAAAAAACTCCTATGGCCCCCCGTACCGCCGCATAGATTGTTTCCTCCCCAAATCGGTAAAAGGGTCCCTATTTTAAAAAGTTCTCCGGCCAAGACACTCGACGATGGAGGCACTCAACCGTTCTTTATCCAGTGCGGGGAGGCCCCAGGGGGGAATTAGGGTGAGACTTTTCCCGTCATCATTGTCTGGATCCTTTCACATGGTTCATTTTGCCCCAAAATTCTAAAAATTCGGGGCCCGATCGGAGGGGCAATTTCAAAATACTTCTTTGCGGGCATACATGAGAAAAGTTACGATTGGTTAAAATGAGACAGCGAAGACGAATCGGTAGAAAGTTTTGTGCAGAGGCTGCCGATGTGAAAACAAGTGTACGTCTGTGCTTTTGTCGGAAACTAGCATTTTTGGGGCCTTTCCCGGGGGTTACTGTGAATCAAGGACAATCGCTCCAGGGTTTGAGACTAAGCCCCGGTGGGGATTCCCGATCAGGTGTCAAACCCTTTTGGCCTGGAAAGATTGAAAAGAAGGGCCCTTCATCGGGAGAAAAAGATCTGGCGGATGAGAGCTGATGTCGATGCGGCCAATGGGTGAAGGTAAAAACCTGTTTTTTTCCCGTTCGCCAAAAAGAAACGAAAGGTTCACCTTGATATCACCAAGGGAAGGATTTTTGACTATTGCTGAAAGGGGGCGAATAATTGGGGCCCCCCAATCAGTGTTCCCATGGCCGAAGAGCCGAGAAGATTAGGTACTGCAAGGGGATAAGAAAACCTCACACAGACCAATGACTGCAAAGTATTCGGCAGAAATTGCGTCGGAGTTGAGTCGGGGGCTATTAAGTTTGAAAACTCTAAAGCCCAGAAGCCGATGAAATAGACAGCACCCTTTCCCCAAACAAATGGGGGGAGATCAATAAAAAAACCCCAAGTGCTGACATCGGAACCCCAGAAGAATTCATCAGTAGATCCTGATAGCAGTCCCTAAGCGGACGCGGGAAAAAGCTTGCCGATGAAGAAAGGGTAAAAGGTTGCCGATGAAGGTAACAGACCAACGGGCTCCTGGGTGGTGATCCCCCCATAAACAGTAAGGCGCTATCATGGGCAATCACGTAAAGGGAAAAAGTATGGGAAAAGGGAGGAAGACATCGGAATGGCTTCGGCAAAAGGGGGCCCATTGGGGGTTTCCCCTTCTTCTTCATTGCTGGGAGGAAGGCTCAAGCTCCCTACTCCCGTAATTTTCCAGAATGCAAAGGGGTATACCGCCGATCGGTCAGGTAAGCGCCCTTGTTTTGTGATCAGGAGCCAGGTACCCCCGGCCGTCAGAAAAGACGATCGGCACAGACGGCGGGGGGGGCAAGTCGGGGCCCCATATGTTAGAGGGTGTTGACCAAGGGAGCTGGGGAGATGGCCAATGCTAGAGGCCGATGAGGAATATTCCCCAAGATCCCAACATCAAAGAAATCCCCGATGTAACAGGAGAAGCGCATAAAACCCTCGGGAAGACCAAGCTTCCTCCTGGTCCCTAAGGAAATTTGCTAAGACCCAGAAGAGGAGAGTTCAGCCCCAGCGCCGGATGCCCTATATGCAGTACAAAACCCTCGGGGGAGAAGAAGGGGGCCCGGGAAGCGCAAGGACAGGGCCCATCGGCAAATAAACGGGTTTTCTGTTGTGAGGGATTTTTGGGCCCCTCGCGATGTGAAGAGGTTCCCGTTGGCCATTTGTTCTGGCCCGATGGCGGCTATTTTAAAAAGCCGACCGAAGTGAGAGGGCACATTTGGGGGTTTGTTTTTTAAAGGGCGGGTGGAGGGTCACCCGATGAAAAAAATGCTAGTGGAGGGCGGGGGCGTCGATCAACATAATGCCCTATGTCGTGTTCAGGAACATGGAAAAGGGTGTCGGATTTGGTCAAAACCCGACATGAAGTCAAGGACTTGAAGGCAATGGGGGTCACCCCTGGGAGTTGTATGTTTAATTGCCCATCGGCGTAAGACTTTGCCACAATTTCTTTGAAATCACGGAAAAGGGACTACAACTTATCCGGGGAGGGGGGACCCCTGCAAATTTTTGGTACCCCTTTACTATGCTCAGAGTCGGGTTACAGTGGTCGGGGATGAATTGAAGTAGTCCGCGGTGGGCCCCATCTCTGTACATCGGCGGGTTTGGACACTTATGAGCAGACCGGGCATATCGGCGAAGCCGGGGACAAAGAGTTCCCTCAGGTTGGAATACCGATCAAACCGACCCAAGCGTCGGCCCCGAGGGAGTTTTAATGGACAGTTCCCCGAGACAAAACTGGGGCAGGGCTTCACGTCTCCCGATGACTTTGCCGAGGTCGACACGGCGATGGTAGTAAACCTAGTCCTATTTTTTATTATGCAATTTTAGACCCCAAATGTAAGAACAGTTAATTGATTTATTAAAAGAGAAAAAGATTTTTTTGCTTGGGGTTACAGAGATCCCTGGTTTAGACCGATCGATGTTAAACTTTAGTTACCCATCAAGTCGGTTTTCACCCACATGGACCGGCCCGATGAAACCCTACCATCTTACCTATTAAGGTGAATTCCCAATTAATGGGGGCTGGTTTCATTCGGAATGTCGATATCCCCGATTGGATTTTGATGGGGTTCCTTTTAAAAAAAAGGAAAAGTTCGGTTTGTATTGTTTTCGGGAATGAACAAGGCTACGCCGTGGAGGGTTCCCCGATGCCCTTTGCCGTCTGTGATCGATGCTGCGCGGGCACCAAATTTTAGCTTTATGGATGGTAATGCGGGTTAATCTTTTAGGGCTGAAAAGACATACCCAGACGCTTTCCCGTGTCCAGGCCACGTTGGTTTTTTTTGAATGGGTAGTCAGTTTTTTGGGTTTTTGAAGAATGGGGTGCTACTTACAAGGGCGATAAATTTTTATCTTTCAAAAGTACATCGGCACAATTGTTGAGTCTAATTGAGATGTGGGGCAAGTCGGGGGAACTTCAAAAAGCATCTTGCGTTTGCGGAAGTTTGGAATGCAGGGGGAGCAGGGTTTTGTGATGATCCAAACAAGTGGCGTTTGGGGTATCGGCAGGGCATTTCGGGCTTCGGGTGCATGGAGGTTTTTAAATCGCAGAAATTATTGATGAAATTAACAGGGTTTTTGCCCCCACAAAAAAAAATAGTTGCAGTTTTATGGGCCAAGTTTAATTTCATTAAAGATTTTATCCCCCTTTTGGGTAAATTCAGTTTTTTAGCCTCTTTTAAAATTGAAACCCGAAAAAGTTTAAGGAGGAAGGCAGCAGTCACCCTTTTAAAGAGATAAAGGTATTTGGCGAATCCTCCGCTTAGTTCCCCTAAACCCGGGGAACCCTTCGGGTTAATTTGTCTGCCGATGACGGTGTTATCGGTCACCCTTAATTAAAGAGTTTGAAGGAAGGAGGTGTAATTATTACCTGAGCAGGGGTTGGTGGATTGAAACCGGTATTCGGCCATAAGGATTGTGCTTATTTTTATACTTTCCTTGCTTTAAAAATTAAGACACATTTACTGTCGGCCAAAAGTATGTTGTTGCAAGATGTGGGGTCAATACATGTGTCAATGCCGTTTTTTGAATGGAAATCGGTAAGGGGATTCGGGCATTATCAATTTTGACCTAAGATTTTGAATGGGGCAAAGGCTGTTAAGGCGGTGATGGGATTTTGTCACCAGATTGCAATATGGTGGGCTTTTTTTTTGAGTTTTGCCCTTGGGCTCTTTTCTTTGAGGGGTTTTCCTGCAAGGATGGAGCGGCGCGGGGTATTTCTGTTAATTTAAAACCCCGAGACAAGGTTGGTTTTTATTCCCGTTTGTTGCTATTCGAAAAAATCGGTGAGTCCCAGGCTTTGTCAAGGTTGGAATGCTCGGGAGGTGTGTGCTGCCGTTGAAATCTTCGGTGTTTCCCATGTTGGTGATTAATCAGCTGATGGGGAATATAAGGCCAAAGTGAAGGTTAATTGCAGCCCGAGCGGTGTCTCGGTTTTTAAAGGATTTAAAAGAATCCCGCTCGAGCACTTCCAAGGTTGCAAAATGAAGAAGCAATGGGTTGGCACAGAATCCCTAGGAATCAGTCGATTCAGGAAGTACGATTCGGAAAACGGACCCCTGAGGAAAAAGGGGATTGCCGTTACTTGGGGGATCCACCCAGGAAGTAAAAAGGGTTAAAGGGTTTCCCAAGTACTAAGTATGTGCTCCTTGATAAGATTTGATTACGAAAAATTGGGAGTTTTGCTCAGAGTATTGGCAAAGGGGAATAAAAAGGGTTAAGGGGGTGGATCATGAGGTGTATGTGGACGCATAAAATGGGCATTCAAGGAAGTGATGATTAGGGGGAATGGAATTTTTGGGCCCAACAATTTTTGGTTTGTTTCAATTTTTTCAAAGGGTGCAGGATGTTAAAATTTTGGAATGTAAAGGGGGCACCTGCTCGGCAATGAACCCTATAAAAACCCCTTGGCCCTTTAAAGGGGTGGGCCCTTGATCTCAGGGCCAGATTTATCCCCCGTCAGAAAGGGGGCTTTTGTTCATATTGTTGCTCCCGATTACTTCACCAAAGGGTTGAGGAAATTTCCTTTTGAAAAAGGGGCATGGCAAACATGGGGGATTTTGTTAAGGAGCAATTGTTTACCTTTGGTATTCCTCAGCCATTACTACCCATCAAGGGACCCTGTTCCCTGGGGGAGTTTGATGTTTTTGTGCAGGGTTTTAAAGGGGTTTTAAAATTTTTCTCCTTATTGCTCAACTAATGGTAGCCCAAGCGACTAAATAAAGGGTATTAAAATTATAGAGGCAAAATTGAAGAAAACCCCAGGGGTGGCACATGGGATTTAAAGAAGCTTTATGGTCTACGGTGGCTTGTCATGGGGGCACCAAAGTTCGTCGTATCGTTGGTTTATGGACACGATGTTTTCCTCCTTGGGGAAAATTTAAAACTGGGGTTTTAGGCATTACTCTTTTGGGTAATTTTACACCGATGATTATATTACTCTGATGAAATGAGTTAGAGGGTTTGGGGAAGTCCTCGGTTGAGGGCATTTAATTTGTATTTAAGAAACAAGAAGAGGTTGTCTGATGGTAGATAAGAAAATAAAGAAAGGATTTTTTCGATGGTGATTTGGTTTGGGAATTTATTTTACCGATTGGGATTAAGATCTAAGTTTGGAAATGGGCCCCTAATTGGGGAAAGGGCCTATGGGAAAAAATTGCCTGGTAATGATACATTTTTGGAAAAACCCCGAGGGGGGTTTACATTTCTAGGGGGTCAAAGGGGAAATACTTAAAAGTATTACCCTAGTATAGGGTAGATGCATATGCTTTTGTCAAAGCCGATGAAAAGTAAAATTAAAGACATCGGGAAAAAAAAAAATGGCGTTATAACAGGACAAAAATGGATCGGGTTCATTTTTGCCGTATAAGGCAAGAACAAGGAGTGGATAACGTTTATGCACGCGGCATTTTGGGTTTTTTCGTCTAAAATCCCTTTGCGGGGAGCCAAAAGAGCCCCCAACTGGGTTGTTTTTTTTTTTCCACGAGTGTTGCGGCTACTGATCCCCTTTGGTAAAGTCCCCGATGGATCGGACAGTTTGGTCTTTTGTTGGTTGGTGCCCTTAGCCCTCTTAACCTTTTCGTCTGCCCCAGTTCTCTTTCCTCGCCGATAGTTGGAAAATTTCCCGGTCAAAGGGTTCCCATGGAGTTTTGGTTGACCGATGCTTCTGTGTTTCTCATCGGCAAGGCTTTTAATCGGCTTCTCCCCCGGTCTTGGGGGGGCCCCCTCTATCGGCAATGCACGAGTAAGCCCCCTGGTACTGGATTTTTTTGACGCAATGGAACTGCTTGGAGGATGGTTTCTGTGCATCGGCGGGGAGAGGCTTTGGATATTTTGAATATAATCCTTGCCGCGAATCCGGGCAAGTTGGGGGGTGTCTTGCAGCAGGGGAGAGCAATTCTTCAAGTTTGGTTTGACTTCACGATAGAGCGGGGGGGGAGGGTTTCCCCTTCATCGCGTCGAATTTCGCGGGAAAAAAAGAACAAAAATGTCTGCTCGGAGGGGGGTTGGGCGCTCATCTTCGTTCGAAGGGGTTTTTGCTGTAAGAGAAAGGTTTTCCCGGGGAGTCCTGGGCCTGAAAAAAAAGGTTAAAATATCCGACGCAAAACTAATATGAGCTTTGGTAATTATTACCCTTGAAGGTCTCCCTGGGGTTGGTATGTAAGGTCCGACTTCATCTTGAACATGGCGCAAAAATGCCCTGACCCAGCCCGTTTGGGGGGGTAGCCGACGCCGCTGGGCTTGGGTATCGTTCTGGCATCGCCCTCCGATTTTTAGTGACGGTTTCTTGTGGGGGGCACCCGTCTCGGGGACTTGGGTCGTGGTGCCGATGCCCCGTTGTTGCTGCTGGGAGGGTTTAGTTTCCTTGCAGTAATTGCTGGGGAGCCGACGTAATGCTACCCCCGTGCTAGACAGGAGTTGTTTCTCAGTCCCATAGCCGGGGCCCATGCCCTGCCGTTTCGTGTCGCAGCGCCCCTATTCCCGGGGGGGGCGTCATCCCTCGGTTGTTCGGGAGGAAGTCAATGGAATCCTACCCATGACCCCGGGGAGGTGGTGCGACAGGCCGGAAATTTCTTTTTATAATTATTAATGGCGGGGGGAACCCCTAAGCGCCCCTTTCTTTGCGGGGCAGCATAGGGGGAGCCATCGCTTTGGGTGAAGATGGGGGGGGCACGGCAAAGGGGGCAGAAGTTAGTTGATTTGGGTAATCCGGACCATAAGCCTGAAAAACAAAGGAGTTATGCAAAGGTAGATGTTGCCCATAAAACATGTATGATCGGTAAAATAAAAAGTTTACGCATAAGTTTGCTTTAAGGCAACACGGGGAGCGATGTAGCCTGAGCTTTGTAGGCTCGGAGGGGTTCTGTTGAGGCGTGAAAGGGGGCCAACGTTGGGGGTTTGTTTGGATGATCGATATGGGCCCCTACCCAATTTGAAGGGGCTGCCGCTATTGCTATTTTGGGGGACTGGACCGCCCCCCCCCCGTCAATACAAAGGTGCAGAGGAAGGGTGAACTGATGACAAATAAAATAATGAAAGTACATCGGAAGAGAACTTATGCTCGCGGGAATGAGGTAACGGTGTCGATCAATTTCCGAAAGTAGTGCAAGACTTGGCAAATAGTTTGGGTTCCCTCTTGCCACCAAACTTGAAATCTTGTAATGAAGGAGGTCGGGGTCCCGGGGACAAATCAAGGTTGACAAAACGGGGATCGGCAGGGGGGTTGAGACTTTTGTTCCCAAACCCGATTCGGAGATTGTCTGTCTGGGCTTACTACCTTGGAATAGACAGCTTGACGGGAGTTTGGGAAAAAGCCCTTGTCTTGCCATGCCGTGGATAGTAAAAAACCCTAAGGGGGGGCTTCTTCCCCGATCCCAAATTGTTTACCGGGGGGGGCTCGGGGGGGTGATGCTAGCCCTATGATTGTTGGTTTTCAGGCAAGCTCTATCGGTCAAGTTGAAAAGGGAGGGGAATGGGTTTCGTTCACAAAATATGGCCCCAACTCCCTTCTGAGGAGGGAGTCCCTTGTAAAACCTCTAAAAAAAATAGTCAAGTGCCTTCATCGGGATCTACCCGGCAGCATTTTGGTGGGTTCTCCGAAGTTTAAGCGGAGCTCGAGTTGCCGATTCTCGTCATCATATCGGGGATCCTTTGAAGCTCTCTCGGGAATTGTTGGGCAAAAAGGGGCAACTCAAGGGCCCTTTTGATATGTGATTCAACCCGAGGTTAATGAAACCCCCAAGGGGTCCCAGTTTTGGATGGGGTTCTGCACATTTATTGGAAAATTGGTGAGCAGTCGGAAACTGCCCCGGGGGATACTGCCCAAAGGAGCCTTGTGTGTTGGCAAGCAGTTCGGCCGGGGAAAAGGGGCATATGGGTCGGGCTGATGGTTTTTTTCCACAGAAGACAAACTTCTTTTCCAAGTTTTAAAAAGAGGCGTGCTCCGTTGGGTTTCCGATCCGGTTTTTGGTTTCTTGGATGTAACCTGTCCACCGCCCATACTGCGGGTATTCATCTTGTATTTGCTTTTCTGTTAAAAAGGCGGGTATCGGCAAGGTAATATCCAAACCCGGGCAGCTATAAACGGCAAGGGGGGGGAGTAGTTGGTCCGTGCCGAAAAGGAAGGCGTTATAGGTCGGCCAAAAAAAAATGAAGCTGCACTCAAGTTTTTTTTCTCTCATCGGCAAATTGAGACCTAAACATTATTAAGCCCGCTCCTCCAGTATATTTCTGTGACCTGGCCAAACCTCAGTACAAATTTTTTCCCTCTTTGGTGTGCTTGGGCCATGACGGAAGATCTTTCCCCAAACCCAAACCCAAAACTTTAGACTAAAAGGTATCCGGTTGGGTTTTTGCTTGATGTGGAGGTGGGCTGGATTGCCCATTGGGCCTAGGCAGCTAATTGGGAACCCCAAGGGGGTGATGATTTTTTTGTACATCCAGGGTTCGGAAGGGGACGAATTAGAAAGAAAAACAGGGGGAAACCGGTTTTTGCGGAGAAAAGAGAGGTTAGATTGGATGAAAATGGATCTTACTTCGGAATGTAACTTGGGTCGCCATTTGGGGGTCAAGGGAGTGCTTGCAGTTCGCCTTGGATTGCGAAGGAGTATGTTGCTGAGCCTGTGTTCTTCAGAGCAGCCGGGGGGTTGAAGAAGGCGGAAGGGGAAAGTCAATGATCAGGTAAAAAGGACAGTATGGGGCCCCAGTAACTTTTTTAGCTGTTCAGGGGATTTTGGGGGGTTTTGTTTTACCTGGCAAGAATGTAGGGACCCGCGGTGGAAAACGCGCATAATCGGGTGGTTGTAATGTTTGTATACAACGGGGATTTTATTATTTAATTACAGTTCCCTATGCGGGGTCGGGAAACCCTACGCCTATCTCGGGGGGAATGGCTACAGCAACGGCTACGCAATAGTACAGTGGAGAGAATTTCGGGACGTAAAGTTATACACTCCGAAATGGGGGGATTGTTGACCCGTTTTTGAAACCCTGTCAATGGATCGAAGCTTGTTGGTGGGACTATTCTCCATCGGGATCGGTAAGTATGAGTGAATGGCCCATGGGGGAGTGTAAGAGGTCAGTATGTTGCCGATGGGGAAACTGGGTGATCTTTATCAAAAAAGGTTAATTGGCGGTCTTGCCCTTGCTGTGGTTTTCTATTGCTCTTGCCCATGAAAATTCTTTTTGATTGCCGATAAGGACCGTTTTCGATTGCCCATAAGGCTCGTTGCCCATTGCCGATGGAAAATAGTTGTCGATTGCCTACAGGGTTTATTGCCCATTTCCCCGGGGGGGATGCTACCAATCGGGGGGAAAAAGTTGCCGTACTGATGAGCGTAACTTAGCGCTTGGGGGAGCTGGGTTTTCCGAGGTCCAAAGAAGGAAGGGCGGAAAAAGGATCTGCCCTGGGATTTCCCTCGAGAAGAAAGTATTTTTATGTAGTTTTAGTCCGGCCTTGCATTTTGGGGTTTATTTTCCCCTTTAAAAAGGTTTCGTTTGTTTAGGAAAAAAATATTGTTTTCCGGCCCTGGGGAGTCAGTTTCCTTTAAAGTAGGATTTGTTTTAGGAAAAATATGTGTGTGTCATTTTACAACTTCCCTGCGGGAGTAAAAATATGAGCCCGAGGGCTGTGAAAATATATCAATCCCAAATTTAAACCAAATCAATTACTTTTTACTTATTTACCTTTCCAAAAATTTACCCTTATTTTGTTGTTGTAGCTTTAACGAGTTCTTCAAGCTTTTTGAGGCTGCATCACCTTGATCTCCCTCAAAATCCTTTTTAGTTCCCGGTGGGAGTACCTTAGGCTTTTGGGAATCCGGGGCATCGCTGTTTGCCTGCTAGCTTGCTTAATTTCCTGATCAATCGAGCCTTGACTCCGGGCACATCGTGTCGTCTGTTCAGTTTGTCATAGTTACTCCTTGTCGATTTATTGGTCAAAAAGACTGGCACGCCCCCGACATTGGGGTTTTGGGGAATGCCCCAGGTGTTCACAGATCTGACGTTTTTGGTCAACAAAACATACCAAAGTCTAATTCATCAAAAACCCCCATATCCCATATCTAGATTAATTAAAAGGCTAATGGCTTTGAACCACTGATGGAATACGAGGGGTTTCTCGTAGCCGGAAAAAAAACTTTTCGCCCATAAAAACCCGGATCTCTGTAGTCATAGGTTAGGGTTCCCCTAGCGGCAGGGCAGCGGAAGACGATTATTGTCGGGCGGCCGCAGGCAGTGCGTTGGTGGTCATCCGCTCAAGTCCCTTCGCCGGTTCTCCTTGGCTCCAGATGCAGCACCTCCCAGGGTCCCCCACGTGCAGGGAGGAAGGTTGCGCCCCCGGACTGCTAGGTCCCCGAGGGCAAAAGGCGCGAGCGTGGGGGGGCGTCGGCGGCTGCCCAAAAGGTTGGATCGATTCCCCCCCCCCCCACCCCCTTTCTTAATAGGGTCCCCAACGAGCTCCCCCCGGTGGGGCCCTTAGAAACCCTAACCAGTCTAATTGGGCCCCCGAATTAGGCTTCCAGCCCCTTAAGCGTGGACCCTAGGGCTCCGCAAAATGACATGGCCCCCAAATACCTTACCCCACCAAAGTTGTGCGGCCCCTTTGCAAGGGTGTCAAATCCTATGCAACGCTATATCAATTAGACGAACCATAGACCCTGTACAAGTTTTCCCTTCGCCCCTCGTTATGGTTCAACTCGTGGGTTACACTTAACCAAACATGACCTGCATTTGTTGATCCAATCAATAGTGATCCATGATATCTCTCTCACGAAGGAGGGGCAAATTCCATTTGATTTTCTATGTCTCACAGCAGTTTCCGACACCAAAAACCACCCTTTATAACTACCCAATAACCCGGGGTAGCGTTTTGTTTTTCTCTATAGATCGTTTTTCCCTCTTTTGGGAATCCACAAACTCAGGAAGGCAAAAAGTAATGACATGAATAAACTTCCTTGTTGGGGCAGTCCGGTACTGTCTCACATTGCCCCCCAAATTTTTAGTTTGAATTCATGTCCCATGATTTTTGAAACAAGCCCTCAAATAATAATGTGTGGGTAAAATTCAAGTGTGCTCTTCAAAATGCCGACAGGGACAACTTTTGAATAACATTCAAATAATTGAGTTCCACAAAAAATTCACATAATCGTCAATCAATATAGTTGTCTATAATGGAATTCAAAGAAAAACTTTTTAATCGGATACAACGGGAATTAATCATCTTCATGATTTTGCTTAGGGATATCCTAAACTGTACCAATAGGAACCACCACCACCTCACCAGCACCCAGACCCCTGAGGGTTGATGGCGATGCAAAAGGCCCAATCTGCAGACTAGATACAGTTCAGCGAACCCCCCAAACCAAGCAGCCGCTCCTGTCAACAAGCGCCGAGAATTCGTTCAAGGTCATCCCCGGTGTTCTCTCATGCTGCAGATCCTATGGAGGCGGATGACTAGCTTCGAGCGGTGGAGAAACAGGTCAACATCGCTTAGTGTAATGACCAGGAGAAGGTCCTGTATGCTTCTGGTCAGCTCCAAGGTGCAGCTCAGACTTGGTGGGAGTCATCCCAAGCTGCACATCCTTCCAATGCTCCTGCTATCACCTGGGATGAATTCTCCAGGGACTTCAAAACTAATCATATCCCAGAAGGAATCATGGAGCTCAAGCAAGGGGGAGTTCCATAATCTCAGAATGAGGCAGATGTCGGTCAGTGAGTACCATGATAGATTCTCTCAACTGGCTCGCTATGCTCCTAAGGGAAGTGAGAGAAGATGCAAACAAATAACGTCACTTCCTAAAGGGTATCTACTATGATCTAAGGCTGCAGTTGAAGGGTAATGTGTACCCGAACTTTCAGACACTGGTGAACCGTGCCATTGTGCTTGACAATGAGCGCAAGGACATGGACAAGAAGAGGAAGATGAGAGCACACTCATCTGGTAGCAACACTCGCCCCCGCTATAACTCTCATACTGGTTCTCAGCAGAGGTACCAAGGACCTGTGTTAGCCAGTGGAATCAGAATCAGTACTAGCAGGGGAACAATCAGAACCTGCAACGTCCACAACAGCAGTATTAGGGTGGATCCCACACTCCTCATCAACGTCCAATTGACACGTCCTCATACTTTTGAAAATATTTCACCCTATATCACACTAAGGGGAGTAAAACTTGAATATCTATAATTGGTCCATCATTTTGTGTCAATTGGATGACAAAGGGGGAGAAATTGTGGAAAAATATAAAGTTGACCAAAAGGGGAGAATTGCTTAAGGGGGAGAAGTTGAAAGAAAAAGGGTGAGAACATGAAAAATCAATTTTGAAAAAGAACACACAAATAGGGGGAGCAAGCTCATGAACACCTTGTTGCATTTGAATGCTTGCATCCTCTTATGTATTGTTGCAAAGTACTTAAATTCAAATATCCATGCTTGTGCGGTGATTGCTAGTGATACAAAATGATTGATGATTGATCAATTAGCATGAATAGGTTGGTAAGCTAGGTGTGTAGTGACGTTCAAGTGGTCTCTAGAAACCTTGCTCTTAATGTTGATCTCACGGGGTTTCTAGTGTTTACTTGTTGTCTAGCTTATCATGGTGCTAAGGGTGATTCAATTTCCGCACTCCGATGGTATCACGCTTCAAAGGTCTACTCTTAAACCTTAGCATCATTTGGTAGCTATTTACTCTCCCACATTGTCTATCCATGCATATGTGCTAAACTTGAACCAAACTCTAGAAGCACATATGTAGGGGGAGTTAATAACTACCGAACCGAATTTGTGTGACTTGTCCAAATTTTAAAATCTTTGATCAAAATGCTTGGACAAGATGCTCAAGTTCAAAATGATTATATTTCATATATTTAGGGAAAGGTTGTTATCAATTACCAAAAAGGGGGAGATTGAGAGCCCCATGGTGTTTGGTTTTGAGTAATTGATGAAACCTTTACCTAAGTACTAACCTTGATCTCTAAGTGTGAATCATGAGATAGGTTGGTACATACCATGTGATGGAGCTAATGGATCAAAGGTGATGATGGCAAGGCTCTAGCATGGTGGTGCAAAGAAAATGGAAAATGATTCAAGGAAAAGGTGAAATGGAATCCATTTTTGGTTTGGTGATCAAGACACCATAGGGGGGTTGTGATCAAAATTTAGGATAGATAGCCATACTATCAAGGAGGGACCCTCTCATGTTTGATTACGGTTATCATTTTGCCACTAGGTTCTTTGCATTGCATATAAAATCAATTGAACTAGTGAGAACACCCAACTTAAATTCCAAGAAAATGTGAACTAAAAGCTAACACACGTGCATAAGTGTTGAGATCACTTAGTGTTAGCCCTTAGAAGCTTGGAAGAAATTTGGAGGTAGTTTGGACCAAGTTTGGAGTTCTGGACGCATACCCTAGGCAGTCTTTGCAAATGGTCAGATATCCGGACGCGTGTTGCAATGTCCGGACACTGACTCCGAACGTGCGTCCGGAGTGGCGTTTGCTCTCTGTTGCTTTCTGTGTCGATCTGGAAGAAGGTCCGAACGCTAGGTTGTGTTCCGGATAGGGGGACTCTGGACACGCACCCGGAGGAAAAGTGCTCTTGGAATGTCTCTGCTGGGGTCCAGACACCACCAGGTGTTGGTCCGGAGTAGCACTGTTGAGTGCGTCCAGAGACGCGTGGCGAGCAGTGGTGCACGCGGGAAAAAAACTGTTTCAAACGGCAGGGCGACCGGACGCATGCGACATGGTCCTGGACGGCGCGTTGCGTGCGTCCGGAGGTCGCGTCCGAAGTGGCAAACAGAGAGCTTTGGTTCGGCAGGTGAAGGGTCCGGACGCGGGTGTTAGTCTGGACCCTGTGAAAAGAGCGTCCGGAGTGAACGCAGAGGGCTCAGTTTGTGGGGCAAAACGGCTAGTGTTTGAGTGGAGGCTATATAAGGTGATATGGCCGACCCTTGGGGTATTCTCTTGCACTCCTACTTCACTCACACACTTGTGCTTTCTTGAGATTTGCTCCACCCACTCATCCTCTTAACATAATTTTACATATTCATGAGAGATTGAGTGAATCCAAGTGCATTGCTCATTGATTGCATACTAGTGGCACTTGGTGATCGTCGTCTTCGCGGAAGCTCTTGTTATTTCTTGGAGGTTGCCACCTCCTAAGACGGGGTTTTGGGGCGACGAGGATCATTGTAGCGGAGGAAGGTGGTTTGTTTTCCAGCTCCGATCGGTGGATTGTGAGGGGTTTTTGAACCTTCCCCGCGGGAGTTCGTTAAAAGGGTAAACTATAGTGGATTGATCGTAGCTTGTGGGTCCCTATCTTGTGTTGGTTTTGCGGCACTCGGTGACAGGTTTGGCGTGTGATGCCCAATTAGCGTGTGAACCTCCAAGTAGGTGAATCGCTACAACGAGGACTAGCTTGTTGGCAAAACAAGTGAACCTCGGTAAAAAAAAAAATTGTGTCTCATTGTCTCTCTACCGAGGATTCTCATTTGCTATCTATTGTTTGATTGATATTCTCTTCGTGGCGGTATAACTTCTCTAGCTCTAACTTTGCATTACTTTCTTATATTCTTGCAAAGTAGAGATTCTAGCTTAGCTTGTGTAGCTTGGTCTTGTAGCACTAGTTCTCTAGCTCTTGTGTGTGACATAGGGTTTATCTTGCTAGAAATTAGAATTGTGGTAGGTGGCTTGTCGACCCTAGTAGTGCTACTGCAAACTTGCTTTTCGCCGTGTTTTATTCTAACAAGTTTGTCTAAGTGTTGTTGTAGAAAAGTTTAATAGGCTATTCATCCCCCTCTAGCCATATCTAAACCTTTCAGAGGTGACTTGAGTCATATCATTATAAAAAAAATAGGGAATAAGTAACCGAAGCTACCAATGGTAAAACCAAACTTCATACAAAGAAAGGTAACAATGATAATTCAACTTAAATTTTGATTGCCATGTCTTTTATTACAAAAATAAAAATGGGTAAATGGTTTTGTAGATAATTGATATTGTGTCAAATAAGGAAAATGTGGATGCGTGGAAACAATTGATTGGTTACATAGAAATGATTCATACCATCCTAGCAAACATTGTTGATAGGAGTCATCAAATATCCGGTAATTACAATATTATAATTGATAGATTGTGGGTTTACAATAGTGTCATAATAAATAATTTTATTTCTGATGTGTAGGTAAACCCAAAATAAATATTGTAGATGACGGGAGCATTGTCGACTTAACTAGGTCACCTCAAACCAGAATTCAAACTATGCCAAGAAGTGAGTACTATAGTGAGAGGTACAAAAATATGACACCTCATGAGAGGGAATCAAGGCGTATGCGTCAAAGGTTACATCATACTTTTCCAGAGCGTAAGCAATCAATGAAATCGTCTAAAAAAGATTCAAAGAGAAACAGAAGCATACTCTCCATCACAATTCCATTGCCATGGAGAACCCAATGTGTATACCTGAGTTTGTGGGGACCACTACAAGAACATCTAGGACACATAGAACCACGCCAAGAACCAGTGAATGGGTTGTCCCCGAGGTCAGTGCAACACCCCTATACATCACTGGATATGCAATGGAGATGGATGAAGACGGATGCAGTGATGTACTACCCTACCATATGACACATAGACAACATGCTCCATTTGGAGAAAGACATATTGTTGGCCCGTCGGAACATGGTGTTTGAAAAATGTATTGGTGGTAAACAAAAAAAACTACTAAACAAGGTGAACGAGACAACCAAACGAATGAGACGTAGCTTGTAAGTCAATTGACTATGGTCACTAATGGTAAATACTAAGCCTTTCCTTATCATATTTAATTGAGATGATTTAATGTTTTACTTGTACCAATTGTGCTCATGCTATGCTTGACAGAAATCAACAGACCAATAGTCCATACTACCTCATCTACACATAGAAAAATTCAGCGACGATAGTGGTAATTTATAATATTGTTAACAATACTTTAAGTATATGTTTTCTAACCTATATTTCAAATAAATCAAGACCCTATGATGAAAACAGATGACCAGGATGGTGAAATATTTGAGGAGGACGAGGAAGAAGACGAGGGATACCTACTCAGTGGGCAAGGTAATTGTCACAACTTTTGAACTACAATCAGAGTTTCACGGTTGTAGTTTAAATACACAATCTGATTATCTAAACACCTGAGTTTAAATACCCTTAGAGATGGGGAAGCTAACGACGGGGTCCAAGTCGATGACTCAAACGATGATACTTCTATCCCTCATATACCTGATCCATATGCAAAAGTGTATGGTAACATGCCTACAAATACACATATTCTCAAACCTGTCAGCATTGTAGTGTAAAGAAGTTTGAGTCCGAGCCACCTAGGTTCTGCTACCATGGTGGAGAAGTGCATCTAGATGCACCGGACACTCCTGATGAACTTATGAGGCTTTGGTCAAGTTCAGATGCTGACGCTAGGCACTTCCGTGACAACAT
This sequence comes from Microstegium vimineum, assembly GCA_022036555.1. NCBI lineage: Eukaryota > Viridiplantae > Streptophyta > Magnoliopsida > Poales > Poaceae > Microstegium > Microstegium vimineum. The sequence goes on from CM039132.1 coordinate 34,243,734, forward strand.
TAGGTTCTTTAATGACCATTTTTCATTCACTTCATTATATTGTCACCTCGATAGTGCTATGACTAATAGGAAAAATAGTAGCATTTACACTTTTCGTGCACACATGGTCAAATCTATCACAACATAAGGTCATTTGGTACTAAGGATGGTAAGGAGCCTAGGCATCTAGAGCTTTACTTCTATGATGATGATCCGAGTCTTGAGCACCGATACCGAGAGTGCCGTGAAGAACAATGCCAAAAATATAAAGAAGTGATTCAAAGGTTGGTGGCTATCCTTCATGACAACCCATACTCACAACATCTTAGGAATATGGGGTAGGCTGAACACCTTGAGGACTACTGTGTTACACTCAACCTTGACCAAAGAACGTACAACATACCATTGACTTCAGAGGTGGCTACTGTTTGGATCGAAAGGAGTGAACATTTGGGTCAGTTTAAGAATAGTGTGGTACTTCATGGGAAGGATAGTGATAAGACCCAATATGGATCGGTAAGGGATTGGCTCGATCTTCACGACAGTAGGTCACGAATCAAAGAGATAACTTGCTGCGAACAGTGGGGGATAACTAGCTTTATACTTGTGACCAAGCGACGAGAAGAGAGGCCACGAAACCGCGAGGACTTCGACTTGATCTCCGAGCGATTGCAGAACCACAATCCAGAACTAATCCACACAATACAGCGCAAACCGAACGGAAACCATAGATCACGAAGTAGGGGATTCCGGAGGAATCACTTCACAAGTCCAAGAAGAATAAGGAAGAACATAGGTTTGAGTAAGGCACTCGACAGCTCAGCTACAATATGGTATTGTTTATAAAATTATCAAAAGTCCCTAATAGCTTAGATGCAGCAGATAGATATACTAGGAACAACCCTCCTAGATAGGTCTGAAAATGAAATAGAGATTCTGAAGGAAGGCTATGTGAAAGGTCTCCTCTGACATTCTAAAGTGGCTTTGCGTGATTGTTGGCCTCTAGAGCAGTTTCTGCTAAACTGACCATAAATCCTTATTGGAAGTCCAATTGACGAACCATTTGTTGGGTGTGAAAGTAGACTTGAAGAGCTTTCCATACATGTATATCATGCATCACGAGACATTATAGAATAGTACAATTTTCAATGAGAAGTGGTATCAACATTCTGTCTCGTGAAACTGTTGACCTTCTGAGCAGTATTCACTAATCTGTTTGTATTTCAATATTGGCACGTCCAAAAGTGGTGAGGTTTTTTGCATTGAAAAATAGACTTCATGAGATTTCCAAAAATCTCATGGGCCTTAAAAGATTCTCGGAGTGGAGAGATATGAACATTTTTTCTACTGGTCCGTTTTAGCTTGTCTGATTCTTCCTCCCCTTTAAACCTAAGCATAATCAAGGTAGAACACTTGGTTAGTATTACATTCTTAAGCATATCAAAGATAATTTTAGTTCAGAATTGAAAGCATCTAGGGCCCTAGTGTTTTGGTGATTAACGATAATGCAAGATTACTATGACTAACGTGTGTTTTGCAGAGGCAATAAGAAAGTTAGGTCATGGTAATGGATGGTTGATTGGGCTATCATGGTATTCATGCCCCTTAATGGAATCGTTTCGGTTTTCAAAGGATTGGAGACAAGGTTGAAGCATAGACTAGGTCTAAGTGTCAATTGGAGTTGAGAGACACTTAGAGTAGTTTAGCACCTTTATTTTTCCTTTGGCCGTACTATTAAGAGGGGTACTATCTAGTAGCTTGACCTAGGAGAGGCTAAGTGATTAGGTGTGGTGCACACTTGTGAAATCTAGCTCTAGGAAGCTTTAGAAATAGTCCTTGGATGAAGTAGAGCAGCTTCCTTTTTGGAAGTGTGTTGATCTGGCTTGAAATAGAGCTCCGGACGCAATTTTCCCTGGGTCCGGACCATTGGCTCTGCGTCCGGACCCTAGGGTTTCCTCTATGTTGATCAGAGCATCCGGACGGTTGTGAACAGTGACGGGTCCGGACACGCTATAGTGTCCGAACCCTATGCAGAGAGCTCTAGAAAGCCAGTTTCGGTCTGGACGGGTCCAGGTGCTAGGTCTGGACACAAGGTAGCGTTCGGACGCTATGCAGAGAGTTCCAGAGAGTGTATTTTGATCCGGACGATGTCCGGAGTCGCGCGTCCGGACTGTGTTTAGCGTCTGGACGTCGTGTGTTGCAGTGCTGTGTTTAGTAAACTGAGAGGGTCCGGACGCATGCGTATTGGTCCGGACACCACTTGTTCTAGCGTCCGGAGTGACGTAGTGTTCTGGCTTTTGAGCCAAATGGCTACGGACTTGGTTGGGGGGTATTTATACTCTTCCACACCCCCTTGGCATCTCTCTTGCCATTCCAACAGCTGAGACATTCTTGTTAGAGTGCAAGAAGTGCAAGAGCCCTAGTGAGAGAGTGAATTGCAATTCCATGTGTTGATTCTCACTAGTTGCTTAGAGATAGCAAGTGTGCATCCATTCAATCACTAGACTAGCTTTGGTCAAGTGAGAGTTAGTGCTTGTTACTCTTGGTGATCGACATCACCTAGACGGCTTCTCGGAAGTTCGCTTGGTGATCATCCGGTGGAGATCATTGTGGATGACCCAAGCTTCGTTGTGATTGGTTGTGGGCGATTCACCAAGCCGGAGTGGCGAAGAATCAGCCCGTAGAGAGCACTTAGTCCTTGCGCGGACTAAGGGGGAGCAATACCGTGCGCGGTGCTCCAACGAGGACTAGGGGGGAGTGTTGACTCCTCGATACTCGGTAAAACGTCGTTGTGTCAATTCCCTTACACCCTTCTCCTTACTTATAGCAATTACATTTAAGCATTACTTTCCGCATTACTTTCTTGTTGCTTGAGTAGAATTGCATAGGGCTTTACTGCTTTCATTGCCATGTCTTGCTTGTGTAGCTAGGACACACTTGGGAAAGCACTAGAGGGTTAATTGGCTCTTGTTAGGTTTAATTCTTGCTTAGAAATTTAAAAGAGCCCAATTCACCCCCCTCTTGGGCATCTTGATCCTTTCAATTGGTATCAAAGCTGAGTACTCTTGATTTAAGCTTAACCGCTTAGAGAAAGATGTCCCATGGGGATGGACACCGCCCATCTTTGATGGAGATGACTTTCCTTATTGGAAAGTGCGTATGGAGGCTTACCTCAAAGCCTTAGACATTGGTGTGCTCAAAACCGCCACCAATGGGTTTCTCAATTTGATGGAGAACCATTTGGTGATGAAGTCCACTATGATAAGTGGAATGCCAAAGCCTAGAACACTCTCTTTAGGGGCATTGGCAAGGATGTGTTCAACTGCTGTGCGCACCTCTAAGAACGCTCACGAGTTGTGGAAGAACATTTGTGCTCTTCATGAGGGCACAAAGAGCGAGCGGGAAGAGCAATATCACTTAGTCATGAATAAGATGAATGCTTTTACTATGCTTGCTCATGAAATGCAAATGAAATGTATTCACGCTTGAATGTTCTTGTAGAAGAATTGAATGCACTTGGGATAACTCAAATGGAGCCCGCCGATGTTGTGAGGAAGATTCTTTGTGTGCTTCCAATTGGCAAGTATGGCAACATTGTGATGGTGTTGCATCAAGGTGATCTTTCCAACTATACACCAACACAAGTCTTGGGAAAGATCAACGTCATGAGATGTACATGCACATCCACAAAGAATAAGAAGCCTCATCATCACCAAGAAGAAGGATTTGACACTCAAATCTAGCCATGACATGGGCAAGTCAAAGGTTGTGTTTGATAGCTCAAGTGAAGAAGATGATGATTCAAACATTGCTATAATGGTGAAGAAGACCACCAAGATGCTAAAGAGGCTAAAGAAGAGCGGTGTCAAGTTTGACTCAAGAAAGAAGAAGTTCTTCACTAGTAACAAGAGGAAGACATTGTCGGAGATGGATTGCTACAATTGTGGTGATCTTGGCCATCTAGCTCACCATTTTACCAAGCCCAAGAAGGACAAGTACAAGAATTGTAGAGAACAAAAAGATGAGTCAAGTGATGATGAGAAGAAAGATGAGAAGCCACACAAGAAGAAAGATGGCTTCAATAAGAAAAGGTTTCCAACACCAAAAGAAGAAGGATGGCAAGTCATACATAGTTGGTGATTGGTTAACTGACTCAAGCGACTCATCTGATGATGAAAGTGATGATGAGAGGGTGGCCGCTCTAGTCATTGGGACAATCATCTTCGTCTTCCACCACTACATCCTCTACAAACCTATGCCTTATGGCCAAAGGTGATAGGAAGGTACAATCTAAAGTAGAGGATAGTGATGATAGTGGTAGTGAAAGTGAAAAAGAATACCAAGCTTCTTCTTATGATGAACTCATAAAATTGCTCACTAAATATACTAAAATTGTCAAAAAGGAGCAAGCTAAAAATGAGGAGCTTGAAAAAGAAAATGATGATTTGCATGCTAAACTTGAAATAACATCGAATGCTAGTGATGAGCTAATAAGTGAAAACAAATCTTTATCCTCACAAGCTGAGGAGCTCAAATCCTCTCTAAAAGAGCTAAAAGATAAACATGATAAGCTAGAGAGGACATCACAAGAGCTTAAAGATAGATGCAACAAACTTAAGGAAGAGTCCACCGAAGTAAAGTTTAACTATGATACTCTCCTAATTGGAAATGAATATCTTGATAATGATTCACATGTTGCTACTAACCCATTATCAAAATCGACATTGGCACATCTTGTGATGATTTGATTGTTGAGCCCATTGAGCAAGAGACTAAGTGCAAAGGCAAGCAAGTGGTTGTGGCGGATCACTATGATGACTATATCAAGATCAAGAATGAGAATGAGAAGCTCAAGCAAGATCTTATCAAGCTCAAGTCAACCAAGTCAATAGTGATTGAGACACAAGATGAAGACTATGATGTGGCACTTGAAGTTGATATGCTTAGAGAAGAAAACAAGAGGCTAAAGAATGAGAAGAACCATCTAGCCATTGAAATGGAGAGGTTCACTAAGGGCCACAATCTTCAAAGTGAGCTCCATATGAATACCGTCATGAAGAATGATAAGGCCGGTCTTGGCTACAAGTCCGCTCAAGTGAAGAAGGCCAAAGCTAAAGCCAAAGCTCAATATCAACAACAAGCCAAGTACTTCTATCAAGCAAAGCAAAAGCCAAAGATGAATATATGCTTTGAGTGTGGGAAGCAAGGACACTTTGCTCATGATTGTGTGACACCACCTCCACAACCCTTGCCAAAGCACACTAGGACATTTGCATACAATGCTCACTATATCATCAACAAGGATGTCAAGGGGAGACCACTGTTGGTATTTCTTAACGCACACAGATAAATCCGTAAGCGCACGGATACGCTGTAGCTTTCACCCGTGAGTATTCCAAGGGTATCAATTTCCACGGGGAACGCGAAGTGAACTAGAAAGGAACTAAGAACATCCAAGGATAGATAAGATAAATGGGTAGAGAGATTTTAGAGTTTTCTAAGGGGTTTATCTAATCAAAGGCCCACTCTACTCTACTTACTTTGGAGCAACAGTACCTTCCCGACTCTCGACAAAGACTGGGAAAAAGGTAGTCGGGAGAGGCTGCCAAAAGCTCTACAAAAACACCAACCCAAACATGGTGGACTACAAAGGCCTTACAGAGCTATCACCCCTAGGGCTACCACAACTATCCATAGGATTGGGCGCAAACTCAGGTAATTGCAAGACTAGGCACCACGCCTAACCTATTAATTACTACTCTTGCTCTACAAAGACTAGAGCACTCAATACGAGCGAAGATCCCATAAATAGAATAAAGTAAGAACTAAAATAAGATACATAGAAATAATGAATGAAGAACCTAGAGATTGCTCTGAACCAGATGCTGCAAAGGTACAATGTTGAGGAAGATCCGACAGATCTGGCTCCTCCTCGCTCTCTCCTCCTCCCAATCACCTCTAATTACAACTAGATGAACTAGAACTAGAAGAACTAGATCTAGACAACTAGAGGGACCTCTCTCCTTCTCTATAATTGAAACCCTAGCTTTTGCTCCGGAGAAAATAATGAGATGAGATGCTCCTCAGGGGGGGTCAAGGCTTGCTTATATAGCCTCCTCAAATGAATGTGGACCGTCGAATCAAACCAACCTTAAGCGAGTGGTTTAGATTGATCCTCAAAGGCGGTGGACCATAATCCGCAAAGTTGAAGCTGATTGGCCACAGGGGCAGGGCGGGCACCCCAAACCCTAGGGCGGGCGCCCTGGGGGTGGGCCCACTCGGCTTCCGACTTGTTCTCGTGTCTTCTGGAACCCTCTGGATTATAGAAAATTTTTGCGGTTGATAATTATCTCTATGTAAACATGACATGTGGGCCTTTCCTTTGTATTTCCTGATAACCCCCTGCAGAAACAGACATCCACCAAAACTCGCGGAATTATGTTAGTATAAACCCTAATTCTAGCTAGTGGTTTCATTTATATCCTTTTCCTTGTTTAGTTGACGGTTAAAATTGGTACTTAAGGACCGTCAACAACTCCCCAAGCTTACATTTTGCTCGTCCCTGAGCAAAGATGAACTCAATGACGGATCAGGAGTTTCTACAATGCTTTCATGCCTTAAAGGTACACATGCGTTCAAACAAGAATTCTCCTTTGGATTAGAGTAAACTATTCTGACTTTCAAACTTACCCATATTACCTTTAACCATGGGGCTTATAGCCATCACTTGGGTCTTGAGTAATTGAAAAGTAGAATGATCAAGCCCAGTACTATGTCTCGAGCTCTTCACTTTACCTTCATCCTGGAGTTTTGCAAAGTTTTCAAAATAAAACTCAAAGTCTCTTTTGTATGACCCTCTCAAGTCTCTCTATATGTGGTATTTTGTGGATCCTCACCAAGGCAACAATGGTGTTATGCCTTCTCTCACTCACCCTATAACTAATAGGAAATATATGGAGTTCATAGGTGGGGAGAAACAACGCATACATACTTGCAAAGCATATATTGTAAAGTCAAACAATGGATCCAGAGAAACAGGTCATACAATCAAATCAAGATGTGCATGTGTATAGGATATATGGTGAATGTATGAGGATGAATATATATGTGTGGTAGATATATGGGGGTGTATGGTGGAAACCTAATTCTACTCTGCTACTTGAAATATATATATATATATATATACATCTCTCTTTTGGAACTTGGAACTTTTGAGTGAACTTGGGCTTGCTTGCTTTTTTTTTAATAGAGAGGCGGGCATCTAAGTACCCATTGTTTTGATAGGACACTTGTCCATGTTTTACTCTCTTTATTTATTTATTTATTTCACAACCCCAAGTCTCTTTCTATAATAACACTTTTGAGAGATGATAACAAGGAAATCTTTGGAGGAGTTACATATGTGGTAATGGAATATATGGATAGGTGGAGAACTGGGATATTTTTGGTTACTTACTCCTAGGGTAGAAGTAGAGCATTTTCTGGTGGATCTGAATGGCATATATGTGGATGCGTACTTCTAGGGTAGAAGTAGCATATATGAGTGGAGTGTACGTGATCTTGATTTTAAAAGCATGACAAGTCTCTAAGGGTCAACAAAGCTTGACAAAACTCAATGCATATACAAGTAGTAAAGATAATAGTGAATGTTTTCCTAATCTACCAGGCATGTATATATGGATGTGGTAGGAATTCAAGCTCTTGTCATATAGAGGCTCTTCATATAATATTTTTAATTTTCAAAAGATAAATTCTCCAAAACTCTAGTATTGCTAGGAACAAGATAAACAGTAGCTCAACTTTCTCATATCATACCTATCAACTACCTAGACTTAGCTCAAGCATTCTCAACCCACAAGTTTCATGTTCAGAGTAAATCTTATGTCAAAACAGTTATGTCTAAAACTCGGGAGAATTCAAGGCTGAAAACTAGGTACTTGAAAGGAATTACGGCAGAGCAACCATTCATCATTTCCACAGAGTTATCTTCAGAGTTCTTCTTTTTATTATTAGCGACTTCTAAACACACCTATTATTATTACTAAATAAAACTCTATTAAGGATAAAGTAGATAATGAAATTTCCACAGATATAAAAAGTATCTAAATTGTAACTTTTGTGATTCATAATTATTTAAGTGTGAACCTTCATGTGCTCACATTTTTTTTATTAAACTATAAAAGTAAACCTAAGTGAATAAGGATACTTACCTGGATACATGGGGGTGCTCTCCCCAAGATGGATGTTGACATAGTCGTTCACTCTTGCTGTTGATATATTAGATCTCATTGAAGCTTCCAAATCCTACACAAGTCAAATAGACAACAAAGCTCGTGGAATTGATTAATCATTAGTGGTTGGCCATTTAAACCTTAGTTGTCTGAAGCATGATTGATTTCTAGATTCGATCATTAAATTGCAAAAATTTAATCAAGTCAATTTCTTCTAAATTCTCAGGTTCAAGAAAAACTTTCAAACATTGACCATTTACCTTGAATATGTTACCTGTATCATCTTGAAGTGTGACAGCACCGTGTGATGCAACTTCAATCACTTTGAATGGTCCTTCCCATTTGCTTCGAAGTTTTCCATGACCAAAGAGCTTCACTCTTGAGTTGAATAGCAGGACTTTATCACCAGGTGTAAACTCCTTGTGCTTGATTCTCTTATCATGCCACCTTTTTGTCCTCTCTTTGTAGATCTTGGGAATTGTGATAAGCTTTTTCTCTCCATTCCTCTAGCTCAGATATTTGCATCTGACATTTCTTCCTAGCCGAGTGGAGATCCATATTCCATTTCTTGATGGCCCAATGAGCTCTGAATTCCAATTCAACAAGCATGTGACATGTTTTTCCATATATAAGCTGATAAGGTGTCATGCCTATGGGTGTTTTGTATGCAGTTCTATATGCCCATAGTGCATCATGAAGCTTGTACTTCCATTTCTTTCCCATCTCATCCACGGTCTTCTGCAAAATGTTCTTGATTTGCTTATTTGTTGTTTCAGCTTGACCGCTAGTTTGAGGATGGTATGGAGTAGCAATGTTGTGCTTGAATCCATATTCTGCTAGGAACATCCAAAATGTTTTGTCGATGAAATGCGATCCTCCATCACTTATGACCATTCGGGGCATTCTGAATCTTGGGAATATCACTTAGAATGCTTGGAGTCGGCAGCTCGACATGGTAATGCTTCTACCCACTTGGATACATAGTCAACTGCCACCAAGATGTATTCAACATCTCCAGACTTTGGGAATGGTCCCATGTAGTCAATCCCTAGACATCAAACAACTCTATTTGTAGGTTGTTAGTGAGTGGCATTTCATTCCTAGCATTAATGTTTCCATGTTTCTGGCATCTGACACATCTTCTAATGAACTGTTTTATATCTTCATACATTGTTGGGCCAGTAGAATCCACTTTGCTAGATCTTTGCATGTGTATGGTACACTCCATAATGTCCTCCATAAGGTGATGCGTGCAATCTGTCTATAATCTTCATGGCTTCAACCATTGGGACACATCTCCATAGCAGTCCATCAGCACAAACCCGATAGAGATATGGATCATCCCATAAGTGGCAACGAGAGTCATACTAGAGCTTCCTCTTGTCACCTCCTAGTGGAACATATCCTGAAACCATATAATTCACAATATCCGCATACCAAGGTTCCGAGTGTGCTACCTTGAGGAGTGTCTCGTCCCTTAAATAGTCATTATAGGTAATTCATGTTCATTTTTATGTTGAAGCCTAGACAAGTGATCAGCTACTGAATTTTCTACTCCTTTCTTGTCTCTTATATCTTTGTCAAATTCTTGGAGTAAAAGAATCCATCTTATAAGCCGAGGTTTAGCATCTGCCAACAACTCTTTTTTAGTGGTGGTATAATTGAGTTGTGGCCCAGACAAGGTTTTGCTAGCATAGGAAATAGCATAGTGCTTTTTATCCTTGGTTTGTCCTCAGACAGCACCTACTGCAAAGTCACTAGCATCGCACATGATCTCGAAGGGTAGCGTCCAATTGGGTGCTTGAATGATTGGAGCTGAAATGAGTGCTTTCCTGAGAATTTCAAAAGCTTCATAACACTCATTAGTGAAAATGAAAGGTACATCTTTAGCTAAAAGGCTAGTCAGGGGTCTAGTGATTTGGGAAAAGTTTTTAATGAAACACTATAGAACCCTGCGTGGCCTAGAAAACTTTGGATTCCTTTCACATTTGTAGGAGGTGGAAGTTGCTCAATAACTTCAATCTTTGCTCTATACACTTCTATCCCACGTTCAGACACCTTGTGTCCTAGCACTATTCCTTCCCTAGCCATGAAATGGCATTTTCCCTAGTTTAGGACTAAGTGCTTTTCTTCACATCGCTGTAAGACTTTGTCCAAATTCTCTAAACAATCATCAAAGGTTTTGCCATAGACGGTAAAATAGTCCATGAACACCTCCACCATTTTCTCGATCATGTCAGAGAAAATAGACATCATGCACCGTTGGAACGAAGCTAGAGCATTGCACAATCCAAACGACATTCGTCGATAAGCATAAGTTCCATAAGGGCATGTAAAAGTGGTCTTACTTTGGTCATCAGGGTGGATCAGGATTTGATGATATCCGGAATAACCATCAAGGAAACAAAAGAAAGAGTTCTTTGCAAGTAGTTCCAACATTTCATCAATGAAGGGTAACGGAAAGTGATCTTTTCTTCTTTGTAGCCTTGTTAAGTTTCCCGTAGTCAATGCACATACGCCACCCCAGTGACAGTGCATTGAGGGATGAGTTCATTTTTCTCATTTCTTACAACTGTCATCCTCCTTTCTTTGGCACAACTTGGACATGCTAACCCACTCACTATGCGGCACAAGATATATAATCCCAGCATGCAAAAGTTTCAAGACCTCTTTCCTAACAACCTCTCGCATAGCATTGTTAAGTCTCCGTTGTGGTTCCCTCGAAGGTGACGAGTCAGGATCGATGGGGATTCTATGAGTACAAAGAACTAGACTAATTCCAATGAGGTCATGGAGTGAGTAGCCAAAGGTCAATTTATGTCTTTCTAGGATAGTGACAAGTTTATTGGTTTCTTCTTGGAAAGCTTGTCACTTATAAAAGATAGGGGTTTCTTGGTTATTGTTCAAAAAGACATATTTCAAGCCAGCAGGAAGAGGTTTTAACTCGGTTGAGGGTCGTGATGGTACTTCCAAAGGATTTATCTCGATAGGTTCTGCTAGTTCTTCCTCTTCTTGAGTGAAGTTGATACATCCGGTCCAGGTGGGGTTGGCCGAGGCCCGATAAATTGAGGTTGCCCGGACCCCAACAGTTCTTATGCACACCACTCGGAGAAAGACCCAATCTCCCTAAAAGACTAGTCTGATAGGGGAAGGGTGGCTCTCCCTTTTAAGTGGCTTCTCCTCCCAAAGCTAAGCAAGGTGGGATTATTCAGAGGCTCACACGGTCGCCGCCCGACTACAACTGGGCCACTTGGCCCATTATTTGTTGCGTCTTTGCCAACGGGTAATAATGGAGGATGTCCTCATCAGAAGTGTTCTCATCAAGAGTTGGCTGACACCAGTCTTCTAGAAATGCCACTAAGACTTCCTCAATAGGGTCTTGTTTGGGCTTGGGTTCTACTATTGCATTATTTGATCTTAAGAGATTAACGGCAATAGAAGAATTTCCAAGCTTAAGATTTAAGTGATCCTTGTTTGATTGCTCTTGAAAAGAGTGTTCCTAATGGTACGCCAATCAAGAGAGACATGTCCGAGATGTCATAGATGTAAAAATCTAAGCGATACTTGATGCCTTTTTGCGTAAAGGAACATACCTAATTACCCCATAACTTTCAAGAACATATCCAGATGGAATTCTTAGGAGCTTATGAGATGGGATCAAAGATTCGTTGGGGCAAAGCTGTTGAGCTAAAGCCTTGAAATGATATTCATCCCAATGATAGGGGCTATAGTGAGCCTCTATGGAGATTCCCATAAGGTTGCAAAAATAATTCAGGCTACCTCAGTGGATAATC